>JBBMKD010000216.1:57648099-57676987 GCA_037834095.1 Argya squamiceps
AGGCGCCGGGACCGCCCGCCGTGAGGGCGCGGAGCCGGCCGGGGCGGCCCGAGCGCCCCGCGGAGACACACCCGGGGTGCAGGTAGGGGCTGCCGGCCCGCGCCGCCTTCCCGCGGGGGAGGGCGCAGCTCCGCCGCCCTTCATCATCCCCGTGACGCGTGTGGGGAGGGAACGCCACCGGCTCTCGCTGCTCGGGCGCTTCCCCGCGGTTCCCTCTGCAGGAAGACGCAGCAAGGACAGGGATGAGCGGTGTGGAGGAGGCCGAGGGCTCTTTCTGGGAGGCGTGTGGGGTGTTGTAGTGTCTGGTGCTGCAAGTGCGGCCTTACGAGGCGGGATACCTGCACCTGTCAAGAGTCTTTTGAGAGAGTTTGGTCTTAGAAAGTAGCTTTGACGTGGATAAGTAGGAGTTACAGGTCGAAGGCTATGATAAAACCATGTGTTTTAATGTTAGTTTCACATCTTGATATTTTGCACAGAATTTGTTCTGTGGCTTATGGTAATACAGATGCATAATTTTTATTCTGATCCATAATTTTTATTCCAGAGTGATGAACATCTGTTTGACCGTGCTCACTGAGCTAAAAGGCTTTTCTCAGGGTTACCGAAAGCAACACCCGGGAAACCATTGTGTTAATTTGATAG
This sequence comes from Argya squamiceps, assembly GCA_037834095.1. Lineage (NCBI taxonomy): Eukaryota > Metazoa > Chordata > Aves > Passeriformes > Leiothrichidae > Argya > Argya squamiceps. The sequence continues at coordinate 57,648,742 of JBBMKD010000216.1, forward strand.
AAATATATGTTAATTTAGGTATGGTTCCTGTGTAAGTTCTGCTTTGAAGGTGGCTTTTGTATTTTTTTTTTAATTTATTTTAATTTGGTGCTTTGGAAAGTGGCCAGCAATGGGAGAGTTCTCTAGGGAGTCCAGTGGGCAGAGGAGTGTGGTACAGGTGAGCTCTGAAGGTTTAATAATGCACAAAGTACACAAGACTCGTTTGGAATTGACTGTGGGTGAGGCCTGGCATGGAGGAAAGGTCTGGAATTCTGCTGTTTGGATCTGGGCTGTAAATATAACGATGGTTGAGGATCTCTGAAGCTTTTAGTGCTGAGGGAGCTTTGATTCTGTGCTGCAGTTCTGTTTTATGAAATGGATAAAGTGGAGAGAATCTGAGGGGAACCCACAAGAGAGATGGAGAGGGACTTTGGACAAGGGCATGGGGTGACAGGACAGGGAATGGCTTTGCACTGCCTGGGAGCAGGTTGAGCTGCCACAGGAGAAAGAAATTCCTGCCTGGGAGGGTGTGAGGCCCTGGCACAGAGAAGCTGTGGCTGCTCCATCCCTGGAAGTGTCCAAGGCTGGGTTGGATGGGGCTTGGAGCACCCTGGGACAGGGGAAACTGTCCCTGCCCATGGCAGGGGGTTGGAATTGGATGATGTTTTTAAGGTTCCTTCCAACCCAAACCATTCTGTGACTTAGAATAGATTCTGTCTAACCCAAATGTTAACAAAACTTCCAAAATTCCATTTGAATGTGATTTCTCTGTGGAATGTCTTGGGCAAATCCTGCCTTGGATTGTGAGCTTCCCTGAGGCACCATTTGTATCTCTGTACTGAGTGTAGAACCATTCAATAAATAACAGTTTGTGTTTAAACTAACCAGTCTTGTTTCTGCTTTCTAGCATAAAAATCCTGCCCCATGGATGTGTCTGTGGCAGCCAGCACAAGCAGGAGGTTCATGGCACATCACCCACCCAGCTGCTGGGAGCAAAAGGACTTTATTTCTCTGTGCCCAGTGAGCAGGAGAGGTGACTGGTTCTTTTATGGTGTTTTAACCTCCTAACAATGCCCAGTGGGCACAAATGTCCTCACACAGCTTAGGGAATGATCTCTGGTGTCATGGAATGGGAACACTGTGCTTTTGGCAAGGCAGGAAAAAAGGGTAATTTTGGTTTAAATACCTTTTCATTGGAATGGGAACTTCAGGACTCAAGAGTTACTCCATGATACTGAAATTTTTCATCTTATCATTGTTAAGCAGCCCTGAAACTTGAAGGCATCCTGGATGGATCCAGCCTGTGCTGGATCTTTGCTCTGTGCCCCATCCCCCTGTGCAAACCCTCACAGGGAAGGAGAGGAAGAAATGAGCAGTGGAGGTCACTCTGGTGAGAGCCTTTTTATGGTGGCCTGGTGTGTTCACTGCACAGAGTTAACAGCTGAGCAGCTCTAGAGTGGGACAATCACAGCAAGACATTGCAGTATCTAATCTCTCTGTAAACAGGCTGTGAGGGAGAAACATTTCATTTTTCAGATCATTGTTCAAAGCAGCAGCACTTGTGTTATCTGTGTTTTATTAGTGCCAAAGGTCTTGTAGATGCAGCACTGGAGGTTTGCCTGGGGAAATGCATTTGACTCTTGGCTTGAGGAAATTAAAGGCTTCTTAATTTAAAAACAATTAAAAGCATTAAGGCACTCTAAGCCTGGTCATTGGTCACATGGAATCCTAAGTGATGGCTGTAAGTAAATTAGTAAAAATAATACACTTAAACACTTGAAAATGTGTTTGGTGTATTACTGCAGAACATACAGAAATCTTGCCCAAAGCCTTCCATACATGTGGCACTTGATAAGAAGAAGCAAATTTGGGGATGTCTGTATCTTACAGTTCTCTTTGTAAGAACAGCAAAGTAACTGTTGAATGTGTCACGTGGCTTCCTTCAGACCACAGACAAAGTAAGAAGATTTCTGGGATAAGTAAGATGGTTTTATTCTGTTCAGTAATCACATTCTGCTCTTGACATACTGGATGTTTTTGTAGATAAAGTACTCAGAATACATGTACAATTGCAGCCAAAGTACTGCAGAAATATTAAAGAGATCTTATTTTAACACTGAGCTTCTTTCTGTGTAGTGGAGTACAGTGTTACTCTGTCAGACTTTGAAGTTGTTCAGGAGACTTTTAGCTTTTATTTCTGTTTTTGTTGTTTAGTTCTTTTTTTGTTAATGCCCTTCCCCTTGGTGTTTCTGCTCTGTAGTTAAACAGGCAACACTTGCACATCCTCTGTCTGTGGAACTGCAGCATTTCTGTAGAAATTAAAGTCACATTCTTCCCACAAAGCTTTATGATCTAAATGATTGCAGACTGCTCAGAGGAGCATGGTAAGAAGTTGTGAAGTGCAGGTGTAAAGAGAAAAAATCCCAATAAATGTGAAGCTGACAGCAAAAAACTTCAGGCAGTAATTGCTGGATTATAAAAATGCAAGATCAAACCTTTCCTATTCATGGAGAAAATTGTGCTTCACTGTTAAACTGTTAGCATTAAGTTCCTTCATTTTTATAATTGTGTGTGTGTGAGAGGAAAAAGAAAAACTATGTTAAATGCTTACTTACATTTTCCCCAGCTCTGGGACATTCCTGTCCTCAAGTTCCAAAAATGGACATTTAATTATTCAGTCCTAACTCGATGCTGATTTTAATCATTGCCTTGTGAGGGTTCCCACTGGGCAACCCTCAGGAAAGCTGAACTGATGCATTCTCTCCACTCAGGTTCAGTGCTGAGCTCTTGGATCTGCTCTGGGCATGTTTTGCAGCAGTGCAGTATCTTCTGCACATGAGTAACAGTGAAAATATTCCTGATGTGGAGCACTGACAGAAATACTTGTGTGAGAAGAATCTCAGAATTGGAATTCCCATCAGCCCTGCAAAAACAACCCTCACTTTGTAGCTGCTTTTCCCAGTGAAGTGATCTGTGCTGAGCTGGCCCAGCTCCTGGCAGCAGTGATCTCCAGGGAGGAGCAGCCCCGTTTTTCCTGGATAAACCATGTCCAGGCTTTGTTGTGCTTTGTGGCTGCAGGTCTGGGCTGCAATCCCACGTGCTGCAGGAGTCAGTGATGCACTCACTCAGGGTGGTGTTGGCAGTTTCAGTTCTCAGCTCTCCCCTGGCCTGGGAGCTTTAATGCCAGACAGAAAAATGTTCCTTAAGACTGATTTGGTAATCTTGTGTTTGCACAGAACAAGAGTTGTGTTGTCAGAGGCTATTTTTATTCTTGCTGGTATGTCATTTTATGATAGCTGACATATTTGTATCAAATGTTAATGTTGGCTAATTTAGGAGCTACGTGCTTATTTGCCAGGCTTTACTTAAGCATGGATTCTAAAGCCAGTTTTTGCATGTTTTGGCATGTGGTGTTAAGTTATCTGAATGTAGATGTTTCATTTCTGGTTTGTTGTCTAATCAAGGGATGCAGCATATGGAATTTGGTTACAAATACACTGAATTTCTTGTGTTATTTCTCAGGACTGCACGTTGACATTGGTGAGGATAGTTACAGCAATCCTGGGGAAGTCATTCAGAGTTGCAAAACAGCTACACAGCACTGCAGGGAAGCTGAAGATTTGTGCAGCAGCTTTAATTTAGATGTGGCAGAGGATTCTGTCATCACCTGCAATCAAGTGATCAGCCTGTCTTTCAAAGCTTGAAGTAGGTGCTTGAAGTCAAATTGAGAATTTAGTTTACTGTTCTGGGTAGCACTGCTCACACAGCTGTGGAAGGAAAGTGTTCTTACAAATCTTTAAATAACACTTGGGATGTGTGAGGGATCCCTCAGTAAAGGTGAAGATCAGATCTGTGCATTTACCTGTCATTAGTTCTCTTTCTGAATAACATTTTTCATGGCAGGCACAAGACAGTGGTTGGTGCCAGAAATGTATTCTGTGGATGTACAGGCTGCATCAGTGCATCAGCCATTCCAGGGCTGTAAATGTAAATGTTTTAACTGGCTTCCAAATTATCTCTGCAGCATGCAGCATTTTCTTCTTGGCTTTTGAGGTGTAAGCCTTATTCCTGATGTAAATTCTTTATCTGGGAAAGTTTTGATCTTTCAAGAGGAGAAAAGAGAGTTTTTTACAGGATTGAAGGAGTGTTTTTTGTCAGTAAATACAGTCAGTTACCCATCTGCAGATTGAATACATTTTATGTTCTTGAAATAAACTTAAATAGAAAACATTTAAACTTATACCTGAATCTCTAAATAGTCTGTATTCTTCCTAACAAAGTCACATCTCTAGTTTGTAATTACTGCTGCTTCAGTAAACTCCCATCTAAATCAAATGTGCAGGGTGAAACTTGAAAGCAAAACCCGTGTGGGTTTGGGAGTGGCAATTACTTATTTCATTGCTATGAAAACCAACAGGAGAAAAAGTCTTTTGAAGTTCTGTCTGTTGTATTTGAAGAACCTTCTGCAGTCTTCTGAGTAAATTGAGATGCTGAAATAAAAGAAACTCCTCGGTAAATATTTAACTCCTGAGATCTACTTTGTAGCAACAGTGTGGTCACTTTTTCAGCCTTTTGTGATACCACAGGGGGAGTAAATGTTTACTGAGAGGTGTCTAGTGCTGCCCAGAGCTGAGATGTGAGTTGCTGCTGACATTGGAGAGCTGAAATGGGTGTTTACTTTGGTACAGAGAACTAACTCTGGCTGGATTAATTTCTTAACCTGTCTTAGATTCAGGGTTTTCTTCTTTTTCAGTAGTTTGAGTGATGTGTTCTGGGCAATCTGAAGTAAGAATCTTCCCTGTTCATCCTTTTATCCTACCTGTTCCTAGTTTATATCTTAGACAGATTTTTTCCCCCACTGCCTCCTGGTAAGACTTTTAGCTGCAGCAGTAGCCATGTAAAAACAAACAAGAAGGAAATAAAGCACTAATGAGCCATGTTCTCATGTACCAGAATCTGAAAAACTTGTGCAAGTGGCTTGCAGAGTCAGATTTTCACTAAAATGCACCTTTCCATACCTGTGGAGATAAAGAACAGGGTTCTGATATTGATGCTGAGTCCTTGGACATGGTCCACCTGCCAGAATAAGGCTGTCTCAGGCTTGCCAGCACTGATAAACTGGTGATTAAACCACTTTATTGTTACAGATGCAGAGTGTAGAGCAGGGTGAGGACTGTGGGTTCCCAGTCCCTCCCTGTAACCCTCCAGGAGCAGTGTGTGTGTCCCTGAGGTGTCACTGCAGTCTGTGTGTCACCCCCAGCCTGCAGCCTGGCACAGAGGGAAGCAGCAGCAGCACTGCTGTTCAGCTTGGCTGCTCAGCAAAAGAAAGCTGCTGAGGGCAGTGGTTACATGGCCTTTCTTCCAGGGCTTTTGCTTGTCCAAATTATTTCAATCACTGCAGGTTAATTTACTTTTCAGCCTCAGTTAACAAGACTGCAGTTGGTCAGTATTGATTCTTACTTAGAAGTATGAATGCCCTCAGTCTTTTGAATTAAATGTTTTGAGCTGTAAGGAGCTGCTGTTGGTGAGAAGCTACAGTTCAGCCAGTGATTAAATTCTGGGGTTTTTTTCCTGCTCAGCCATCATTTCCAAAGCTGTTTTTCATTTCTCTGTGTCTTTTGGAGGATATTATTCCTGGTAGCTCATTTCCAGCTGGCCAGGGAGTTGGCTGCCCCCCATCAACACTTGACCTGTGAATTAATTGCCAGGCTGAGCTGTGTGCAGGATTTTATACCTTTGGGATGTGCTTTCCCCTGCAGTGCTCCTGTGTAGTGTCACCTCATTAGCCACAGCTGTAAACAGAGCTGTGTTGTGTGGCACTCAGAGCTCTGACACAGCCAAATCCATGGCTTTCCAGAGGGTTTTGTTATTCTGGATCAGTGGAAGTTGTATTTGTGGCAGTGATCTGTTGTTTCCTTGCAAGCAGCACAACAGGACACACTGGTCTGAGGGTAGACACAAGCACTTGTTAAACCAACTGATGGAAAACACATTTAGCTGCACTTTGGTTCTGCCTCAAGCAGCATTTCAGATTTGTTTCCATTCCTGATGTGCATAGGAAAGTGTCTGGGGGGAAATGGGCTCTCACTTGACGGGATTTGTTGGCTGTGGGAACACCTGGGCTTGGAATTGAAGCTGAGCTTTGAACATTGTGCTCAAGTAGCTGGTGCTTCCTGTGCTGCTCCTGTCACCTGTTAATGCAGTCTCAGGGAGCAGATCTGTGTTCTTTCTGAATGTAATGAAAAGAGCAGATTTCCTGCTTTTCTAAAATCCCAACAAACAAGGTAAAAGTATCTTCCAAATATTTAGGCATCACTTGGGTGGGTTTTGGGGTGTTTTTGTGTTTGGAGTGCATCAGTTTTTGGGTGAATTCACTATAATTGAACCTACTCTTAATCTGGTGAAATTGGAATCCTAATGACTGATTAGGGATATGCAGACAATATGTGTACCAAATTCTATCTGATTTTATGCAGCAATAAAGCACACCATGTTCCTTCTAACCCCTTGATTGGCTTGTTTCATCACATTGCCTAAAATGGTCTTTTCAGTGGGCAGCTCCTACACTGTTTTTAGGGGAGACTTCAGGGGATTTCAGTTTTTTTCCTGTATCTGAAGATATTCATGTGTTTGGACTACAAACTGTGTGATGCTGCTGCCTGCTTCATTCTAGCTGTCCATTTTTGGTTGGCACAGCAACTCCTAAGAGCCATTTTTAAACAACTGTTTCAGAGTCCTTTAATAGCAATGTACTGAAGATGAAAGAGCACTCTGTGGGGGTGGCTGCATCCATCTGCAAACAGGAGACTTGCTTTGAGCTTGGTTGTAGATCCTGTGTTCTAAAATACTAGAATGTATTTACAGTAAGGCAAGACTCAGCTCTGCTGCCACTTGTTTTCTGCAACTCTGGGGAATTGGACATAACAGGCAGCAAGATGCTCCATAGTGGAAAGTTACAAGCAGTTGGTATCTCAAAATAGCTCTCAGTTCTTGAGTAGAAGTCACTTCCTTGCTGCATGCAACTTGAAAAACTGGTGGGTGGAGGAAAAGCTGGTCCTTGTCTTACAGACATGCAACTGAAAGGAGAAAATGAGGGGGAGAGAACAGACTCTGGGCTGTATTTTTGGTGCAATTACAGCATCAGAATTGTCATGACAATCACAACTGTTTTCCTCTTGGTGATCTTTAAACTGTGTACTTCCATTTTAAGGTCATGCTAAGATGCATTATTAAATTCACTGCTTTGCCTTCCCTTGTATGGCTGTGGTTTTATCTTCAGGAAGAGACTTGCAAAACAGTCCTGGAGTTACTCCAAATCTCCTTCCTGAAGGGTGCCTGGGAGTGCAGAGGCAGAGAGCATCCCAAGTGCTGCATCCACATGGACAGAAAGACACATGGACACTCAGCCTGTGGGGCTTTAACCTCAGGCCATCCAGCTATTTTTGGTGCTGAGAAGTTACAAATGAATGAGCCAATGCTTGGCATACTTCAGATCTGCAGGAGACACATTCTGCTTGGAATGTTTCCTCTCTGAGAGTCAGCACCAAATGCAGATGAGGAGTATTTCTTTTGGAGATGGCCTCGTGGATGTGTGCCACACAGGAAATTTCACATATGGGTTATTCCAACAGTCTTGCCATCATTTCATCAGCAGTACTAGCACTTGTGAAGAGGGTATTATCCAAGCCAGTAACTTTTATGGCCATATTAAAGTAGCATAAAATTAATTATCTTGATGCAGTAGCTTAAACTTGCTTTTTGAACTCTGCAAGTGCAGTTTCATATTCTAAAATCTGCCCTGGTGCAGTCATGGAGAGGGATGTAAGTAAACCAGACACTGGAGCCTATTGTGTTGTAATTTGTCACCTGCAGTTCACCTAGTCCCCTTCTTAATTCTCTGGAGCACAGCTGCTGTATGGGACTTGCTGACTAAATAATTGTAACCAGGAATGTGACATATCCAGCCTTCATAAACAGCAGAGTAGTGATTCATCAGGTCTGAATAACAGCCAGTGGATGTGTGAGACTTAGGGAGGAAACATCCTACTGAACAGGCTACTCTTGTGTCATGTTGGACCTGTGCTTCTCATCCTTGGGTGGAGGGAGGACTTGGTCTGTGCACTCTTCCTTTCCTGTGCTTTGGGTCTTAAACAAGAATTGCACCACTGAAACCCTGAGCATGAAGTGTTTGAGCATGGCAGGATCTGGAGTTGTGCATTCCAAGTGGGTATTTAACTTTGTGCTGTATTATGTGTTCCCATAAATGGCCAGAGTAGGACAGAGCAGGTTAGTTGTGGAGCCTGAAGCAAGCACTGCTGCTTTTCTATCTTTAGATCTGAAACTTCCCAGTGCTTTGGGCAGAAATAACCCAGGGGAGACTCAGAATCACCTCTTGCTCAAATCTCTAATTCAGAAGATTTCACCCTGCCATTTGTTTGCCTTGCAAAGCATTTCCACATTTTAGTTACACTGAAGTTATAATTGACCATTTTCAAGCCAGCTAGAAAAGCTGATTTTAATTTTAGGGAAGGGGATCCAAGCCTTACTTCTGTAGGAACACATGCTTCCTGATCAGGTGGTGTTCTCTGGGCTTAAATCAAACTCCTGTCCTTAGATGTTTAAGGATATGAGTATCTATAACAGAGTCAGATTTTTCCCCCTACTCCTGTAATTAAAACAGAGCCTCTGCTGAATGTAAACTTTTTGGTTGTTTGCAACTTAACATTATTTTTGCTGGTTCACCAAGTGATTTGCCTCAGCTGTATATATTTAGAAAATGGTCTTCAACATTAATTAAAGTTTAATCTTGCTTTGCTGTCCCACTGCATTTCTAATTCTTTATTTGGTCATTGTGGCCATAAGTGACCACTTCTTTCTTCCTGACAGATTTCTTCCCCTGCTCAGCTTCACTGTTTGACATAGCAACAAGTAAACACTTCTCAGTAGCAAAACCCATTGAAGTTTCTGTTTAGCCTATCAGCTGTGGACTAAATTAATGAAACATTATAATGGCTAATGCACTGCTGTATAATTAATTAGTCATTGTTAAGTAACTAACTTCAAATTTGTAAGTTACTTGTTAAATACCGTGTGGTTGTCTCGTGGAACTGCAAGGTTACAAAAATAGCTGTCACAGGGGAGTTGCAGTAATTCTGCTGCTGGAATGAGTCTCTCTGGGCTAAAAATCTACTCTCATGTTCCTGGGCCTTGTTGACAAGAGGTAGCAATGCTGAACTTAAGGTCAAAAAGAATTCTGCTAGTTTTGTTTCTCAAGTAAAGGGAAATGTCAGTATTAAAGTAGCTTTAGTATTTTCCTTTTTGATTCCCCTATCCCCTTCCAAAAAAAAAGCAAATTTCTCACCTTCTAATGCTCAATTTTTTTTTCTTTGCCCATTTGCAGTCAGTGGAAATGAAAATAGTTTTTTTCCTTACCATACAATTTTCATCAACAGGCTGAGTCTATACTCTGATAAATTAATGATTAAATTTGGAAAATAACCAGACAGTTAAAATCATCTTGGTTTTAACTAAATTTTGCCACGATAAACAAGGCACTGGGCAGCACTCTGCATGTACTGCTGTCCACAGCCTCTTAAAATGGCTTTTCATGGGACTTTTTGCTTGTTGTGAAAAGATACAGAAAAATTAAGTGTTGATCCTCAAAGGAGCTGTTAAGATTGCCATGTTCCCCAGGTAGTTATTTGGAAATTCTGGATAAGCAAGTGGGTGGCTGTGCACCTGCACCTACCTCTTATCTCTTCATATTCCTTCAGTTTTGTTTTTTAAATACACACAGCTGGTGCTGCTCCTCTCCCTGTACCCTGAAATCTGGCTGAGAGTGTTGTCACAGTCCCTGTCCCTAACTGTGAGTGGCTGTCACTGCAAGGATGAGGGGTGGAAGGGTGGGTGTAGGCACACCATGCCAGCCTTCACTTTCCCTTCAGCAGTTTACAGCATGGTGCTGAAAACACCAAGCCCAGGGGTTTCCATCCTGTATGTGACTGATGAGCCTTGTGGGTCTCTTCCAGCTCAGGAGATTCTGTGATTTTAGGAACAGAATCAAGACAAAATGCAGAGAATCAGGAAGTTCTGTGCTGCCATACCCAGGGAGTGGCAGGTCAGCCTGAGCTGATGCTTTAAGGTGCTGCTGAGGAGTTTCCTGCCTGGCCTGTGACTCAAAGAGCTGAATCAGCAGGAAACTGCAGTAGTAAATTCAGTCTGGAGCCCTGGAATTCCAGGCTGACTCAGTGCAGCAGCTGCTCCTGTTGCCTCAGGAGGAGCTGCTGTGTTGGCTGTGACTGAGGCTGGCCCCATGTGCCCCAGCAGGAGCTCAGGTGCCTGAACTGACACAGCCAGGGCCACCTCTGCTGCCTTTCCCGTGTCACAGAAAGGAATTAGCACCTGTCCTTTGTAACCCTGCTACAAAGGGGACTGGAGAAGGGCAGGCATTTTCCAAACCACCTCTATAAAAATAAACCTGTAAGGGAAAGCTGCTGTTTTAAGGGCTGGTCAGCATGAGTGTGTGTAGTCCTAAAGCTGAGCAGTTTGATTCATTACACAAATATGCATTTTAGATTAGCAGGGCCTTTAGAGTTTACACTGCATGTACAAACAAGACTTCAGTTTTAACTGAGGTTTAAGGTGCTGAACAGAACAGTTTATTACCTTATGGAATCATGGGGGTTAGAATGGACCCTCAGAGATGTCACTGCCCTCCCCTGTCATGGGCAGGGTCACCTTGCACCACACCAGGTTGTTCCCAGCCCTGTCCAACCTGCTGCTTCAAAACTCTGAAGTGACTGGAAGAGGCAGTCTGTCTCCCTGGGAAGTGGGGAATGACAGCAGCACAGCTTGTTTTTAACATCTGGAAAGGTCAACAATTGGTGAAACTGATTGAGAAGTGTGTTAAGAAACTACAGCTGAATAAAACAGTTTAAAAATAGTTTGGCTCTTTAAGCATTAATTCCAGTTACCTTGCTTAAGAGATCTCACAGCTTTAGAACTTAACACAAGCACTGTTTTAAACTGAATTAGTTTGTAATTCCTCCTACTCCACTAAGCCTAGGTTTAGTACTTCACATTAACATTCCTTTTCCTGTACCCCTGGTTGTTCCATGGGCTATTAGGAGTTGGCAGCTGTGCACATCACCTTACACTGTCACCTGCTGTAGAGCTGGCCCTGTTCTCATCTCTTCTGCCAAGAGCAGTCACAGACTGTGGCTGTGAGCAAACTGTGCTATTGGTTCATAAGGAAGAACAGAGTACTGGTTTTTAATATTAAACTCTGCAGCATAAACAAGAGACTTGTCTAATGTCTGAACACATTGTTTTTCTGTGCATAGCCTGCCTCAAATGGAGTGTTTTAGGAAGCAACAGCAGCCTGGTAATGTCTTTCCTTCTTAATGTCTAGTTGTTGGCCTATTTATTTTGAAATAAAAGCTAAGAGACAGTAAATGAAAATTTATTAGTGCAAGTTGGTCAGTTGGTTTCTTCCAACACGTACACAACAGCATCCCATGCATAATGCATTACAAACAAACCTGGTCTAAGATAAGAAAACCTGGACTTGTTTTGGAGTAACAATGTGTTACATATTGTCATCATCTGACTCATCTTCCTCTTTCAAAGATTCCTGTTTAAAAAAAGACAGTGTAATTAAAGAACAGTCCAACAGTTGTTTTATAATGCAGCCTGCAGTGAACAAAATGAGGTTTGCTGCAGCCTCACACCCCCCTCCCTGTGTCCAAACCCCTGCAGGCAGCAGGGCAGTTCCCATCAGTACTTTTCCTTCAGCAGGAGGAAGACCCCACTTGTGGCAGGCCCTGAATTAAGAGTTCCTGAGAGCAAGAACCACCCCGGGTTACACTGCAGCCTTCCCTGCTGTCCCTGCCCAGTAACAGCAGCTACAGAGGGGAGGGCAGTTGGAGTCAGGGATACATTTTCCAGCAGCTCAACAGGTTGTCAAGTGAAGCATTGAGACAACACTCAAGTCAGAACTTACCTTGGCATATTTTTCTGCTTCTTCTCTGATGTCTTTGGGCACAATTTCATGTTTTCCATTGGTTACTGCCAATAAAAAGAGCATGTCTTAATTACAATTCACACAAGGAGCCTGACATTCAGGGTGAATTTAAGAAGCAACGTTTTAAGTACAAAAAGTTACAAATTTTCTGGAATGTTTATAGAAGTTACAGAAATGCATTACTTTCTCCAACCCAGCTGAGTTCCAGCTCAAAAGCTTTGTCCTTTACTTCATCGTGAACTATGTAGATTCTGAAAGGAACAGACAAAGAACAGATTAGAACAGGCTGACCAACAGGCTAAATATACTTTGTTCCTGTCACAGATCTCTTCTCTTGAAGTGTTCTTATGATTAATAGAAGCTCTCCCTGTGCCTTCTCCCCACCAAACACCATCAGAGAATGTTCCAGGCTTAACTGCTGGCCTAACAACCCCTTAAATCATCACAGCCCAGATGCAGGTTGACATGTTCAAGTTTCCTAACTGGAACAAACATGAAGATTTAGATATTGCAGAGCCAAGGCTGCATCATCCCTGCCTGCTGGATCAGTTATAATAGAGCTTGGGGTGTATTTCCCTGCATTTCCCCTGGAAGCCTTGCTTCAGTTTACACTTCCATCCCAACACTGCAGTACCTGCTGTCTAACCAGAAGTCTGGACATAAGATTTCCAGTGTGGTGCTTATTGCAAACATGGAAATGGGAATTTAAACTCCCAAGTGGTATCACAGCACACACAGCACCACCCAGACCACTCCAATCACTGCTGTGGGATAGAAATGTTAACACTGCAGTAACAAAACTGATTTGATTCATCCTGGGGCAGAACCTGCAAACAAATGGAACAATCCTGGGCTGAGACACTCAAAACAGCAGAAATACTCAAACCTCACAATAACCTGTGGCTTCACTCTTTAAGAAGGTGTGTTTTGTGTTCTTACTTTGCTTCAGGAAGCACCACTAAGTCAGAAGCTGAAAAGTACCAGCAATTCCTACCCAAGGTGGAAACCTTGGAGGCAGTGGAGGAAGGTAGGATACCTCCAGCAGCACACTTCCAGTGGAAGTGTTGTGACACAAATATAAAGACTGAAGTGAACATTGGTGTCCAGGGAAATGCCCCTCTGTGCTAACAGACCCTCCTGGCTGTTAGCTGAGGTGATCTCTAGGTTTTTCTCATCTTTCAGCTGGTTACAAGCCTTTTGCAGCAGTGTACCTTTACCAGCTCCTGAAGAAATCCCTGCTCTGGACTGTGCCTGGTATTCTAGGTTCAAAAGTTATTAAAATCTTTGCTATCTTGCTAAATCCTACTGAGGAGCTGAATTTGAGCTGAAAAACAGAACCCTGTGTAGAGCTACTGCTGAGTTTGAGCTGAGGCAGAACTAGAACAAAGTGTGTTCATTATTAGAAATTACTTTAAAATGTCTAATAATACAGCTACACTATGTATTCCTTTAAAGAAGTTCTACTTTGCTTATTTCCCAAGAATTTGAGGTTTTTTTTAGTCTGAGGTCCAAGACCTCAGCATCATTTGTGAGCAGCTTCTCTCTGAAGCATCAGGTCATTGTTCAAACAACTCTTACTTCACAAGCAGCACAGCAAGAAGTTTCCCTTCATCTGTCACCTGGTTTAAATATTTGAAAACCAGGAATTACAGTCAGACAGTTTAACACACAATACCCAATTTAAAAGGAACAGCCTCAGTTTGAAACCAAGGCAAGCTCCCCAGTCTGGATTTTTGTCAAGTTGGAAAGACAGGTCAGACTTACATTTTTGCAACTTCTTTAACAACATCACGGCAGGTCATTTCCTTCATCTGTGGGCAAAAGACAAACAGAGCTAAGATTTCTGTTAAGAGAATATAAATCTTCCCCAGGGCCAGAACAGGAGAGGCTGCATGTGCCTAATGAGCTGCATGTTCAGTAGTCAAAGTAACAGAAAAGCACATTTCTTCTCTACAATGCATCTTCCAGCCTGCTCTATGCAAGTCATTCTTCCAGGAAAGAATATTACAGCTGAAAGATTCTAGGGAAAAAATCCTACTTGGAAATTCCCCAGTTTAAAGCACTCATCAGCTGAAATCTTAGAAGCTGCACTGGTGATCTGGCATCCTGAAAGCTTCACTTGTTCCTAGATGCTTTATGCTCAACAGATACAAAATAATCACAGGGGAGAGGCACCAAATATTCACATGTAATACTGGTATTCCTTCTAGGCTGCATAGCAATACTTTTGGTCTTACCAACGTTTTATGGAAATAATTTCGGGTTTTAAGTAATGCCCCAAGAAGAGAATATTGTTTAACAACCAATTGCTTGCCTGAGCAAAGCATCAGCATCTCAGTTCATATTTTCTCAGCCATATCACAGTCTTTTGGCAGCTTCACAGTTAATCAGAACAGAGGCTGGTGCAGATTTCCATGACATAATAAACTTGTGTTTTATAGGCCAGCTTTTCTGGCCTGTGAAGCAGTAATACATTTTCCTGTATTTCATTAATGCAATTTACCATCTCTTCCAATTACCAAAATAATTTCAAACTCTTAGTCTGGAAGGCAGCTGGCAGGCACTGGTGAAGGGATTAAGGTGACAAGAGTGTCACAGCCCTTTCTGGGGTGAAGCAATGGGCCAGAGAGGAAATGCCCCTGCCTGGTTAGACAAAGGTGCCATCACAATCCCCTCTGGAGAAGTTCTCTGAACAGACACACTGCCTTTGTGACACTCAGAACACAAATGTAACTTGTGTCACACAAACTTTTAAATGATGGTGTGTATTCATGCATATAAAGTTAGCAGTCAAACAGGAAACCATAAAGCTCTACTGCTGTCATGCATATTTACAAAAAAGAAAACTGAAATCAGTTTAATCTCTGCCATTATTCTTTTCCCATCCCAGGTATGTTCATTCTGCAGACAATGAAATAAACAATGTGAACAGTTTTATCCCAGGAGTTAATCATGACCGTGTCCATGTGTCAAAAAGCTGTCACAGTATCAGAGCTGCAGGAGATCAAGAGATCCACACAACTCCAAGTCTTCCCACAGCTGAGTTTACAGACAATAAAATGCCAGAGATGTGATCAATGCAGGCTCTTCCTCTTCCACCTCAGCTACAGCAGAGTTTCACACAGGAGCTGCTCTGCATTCCCCCAAGGCAGGTTTAAATCCTCCCTCCCTGTTGCCTCTCCCTTTCCAACAAACAAATCTTAGCTGACCCTAAGCT
Source organism: Argya squamiceps (assembly GCA_037834095.1). NCBI lineage: Eukaryota > Metazoa > Chordata > Aves > Passeriformes > Leiothrichidae > Argya > Argya squamiceps. Next base: position 57,663,960 of record JBBMKD010000216.1, read on the forward strand.
GGATCACCCCACAAACCTTTTGTCCTTGTGGTTTTTCCCATCTAAGCTTTGACAAATTCATCTTGTCAAAATGAGCTGGAAACTTTCCCAGTCCACAGAGAACAGAAGTTACTGGCACATTGGGCTGGACTCACCCCCAGAGCAGTGACAGGATCCCACACCTGCAGTTACCCCCCAAATAAACACCTGCAGCCACACCTCTGCTGCATGTGCTGCACTCTGCAGCTCTGCTGTGAAGTTCCACTGCAGAAATTATGGAAAATCCCAGAAATTTTATAATTTGGAGTAAATTGTGTGTTACCCAACACAGCACTGTCTTTTGCCAACGTGCACACGTGGGAATTGAAATGATGGTAAAGATCAAATGATCATGGAGGCTTCTTGCCTTTAATTTGGTATTCGAGCATCTGAACCAGATTCAAAACTGAGTGAATCAAGTCTAGAACATTCTAATTTTTCCTGGAATTTTGCTGTAATCCTACAGCACCACAAATAGGCTATTCTTAAAAACATAACAATCATATAAACTCTGAACCTTTCCATGAACAGCTGTGACACCCTCTGCAGACCAAAAAAAGATGTATTTATAACAGTATCACATAAAAAGTACATGAGACAGACCAGGAGAAGGATCTGGTTCCATGTTGTCTCCAAGGTCTCAGATATTTAACACATGAGGAAGATGGAAATCTTTCAGGATTTTAACATAACATCCATCAGCTAAAGGGACACTTCAATACTTTTTGGTTGTTTTCTCTCCACAAACCAGTTTGTCCTTAACAAGAGCAGCCTTTCTCAACTTCTTCCACAAAAGAATCATCTAAAATCATGGGGCAGAAATAGATACAGCACCCTGCACAATGCTGCCCTGTGGTTTTCATGCAGAATGAAAAATATTTGTACTTTTATACTCACTCACTTACTTGGTTCACTGACAAATGTACAAGGAAATATTTCACCTGCTTCTCCTGCATTTTATGTATTTCAGGCACCCAAAAGGTAACATGGTAAGCCAGGAATATTTGTCTTGAGACAACACAACACTGTTACACCATACCTGAAGTTTTTCTATCTCTGTTTTTGCAGCCTGCCTGGCTTTACCAATGGCACAACCCCAGTAACCCTAAAAAAAAAAAAGAAACAAACAAATAATATGCAAATGTAATTAAATACTAGACCCTGTACACCTCTTAGTGTCACTGTGAGGCCAAAGAACCTTGGTATTGTTTTCTCTTGGGGCACATCCCCAAAGTGTTGAATAGAACACAACTACTACATCAAGTACCACCATTATTGACAGAAAAGTGCTCAGGAATTCCTGGGCAGAAATTTATCAGCTCAAAATGTAACAGATTATTTAACTGACATGACAACAAATGAAATAATAAACTAGAATAAGTTTGAAGAGAGAAGTTCTACAGGAACTACAGAAGTTCTGCAGGATCCAAGCAAACCCCAAGCTAAACCCACCTACTGTGCAAATATATTTGAAGTGTAAGCACTTAAAAATTAATAAATTCTATTTCTCTCAACAGCCATGGTACTGGATATATTGCCAGAAAATGTTAAGAAATCCAGCAGTATGGGTGTGCATCAACCTGTGTGTAACACACAGCTGGAAATGCAGCACTAACAACAATTAACAATTCTATTTTGATTTGCTTTGCTGCTGCCAGGCAGTGCCAGAGGAACAGCCCTCTCTCGCCTGAAGTATTTAGAGAAGGGGGTATCACTAAAATTCTTCCCCTTCTGGGGCAGTGCATGGGAGTTTTCACTGGACACAGCCATGTGGATAACTCCCCATTTCTGACAGACAAGCTTTAAACTCATTTCTCAGACTGCACTTCTAAGAAAGACACAATGTTTGTTTAACAAGGACCTGCAAAGGAGCAGCAGTGATTCAGCAGAGATCTTCCCAGGGCAAAGGAGAAAACAACATTATTATTTTCCCAACCAGAAACTTTTAAAAGAGGAACTTCTGCTAAGATGGGAATATGTTTAACACTCACGTATGAAACTCCTGAGGGATCAATCATGTACAGTTGTGCACCATCATCACTATCATAGGAGCCCAACATGAAACTGGAGGAGAAAAGAGAAATTAAAACCTTTCCTTTTACCAACACACCCAGAACTCGAGGGGGTTTCTTACATCCTTCCTGGAGCAATACTCCTCCTGTCCTGCTACACTCTCTTGGGCAATTTGCCTCACAACAGCACCTGCACATTGGCAGAAACATTTCACTGAGCAGAAACCTGGCAGCTGATCTGTGTTTATCAGTCCCTTTGTACCAGAGTCACACAGGAGCTGTCACCTGGAGCTCTTTAGGTGTCGGGGCAAGCAGGATGATTGCAGAGGGAAGTTCAGCTTTCACCACCATCACAGACTGCATGGTACAAACCCTCAAACTTCAAAAACCAGGGACAAATTAACCAACTCTGCAGAAACCTGGCAGAGGAATACGAATTCCTCACGTGAGGTGTCAGACACACACCAAAAGAAAGGGGAAGGGATTCTTTAGGAGATGAACTGTGGGTTATTAATTCCAGGTTTCAGAAAAGAACTCAGACAACCAAAGCAGTTCCACCAACAGATATTTACAGACAGAGTGTGTCTGCAAGACTCACCTGCACCCAAAAGGCCTGACAGCACTGTACAGGGTGTAGGCATGCACATACATGGCCACTCTGTCTGCGAGATGCTGCGTGGAAAAAGGGAAAATAGAACACTGATTTAAAGGAAACTCTCATTTACATAGATAAGGAATAAATCCAATTCTCATGTCCAGAATAAAAGCCCTGAGAGCTGCAGTGCTCTCTCACCTTGAGGGGGATGTCATAGCCATAGTTAGACCTGAAGTTGGAGGCCTCTTCCCGGGCGATGTCTGCCAAGGAACGGGCGTCTGCCAGGAGCCCGGCCACCGCCTGCAAGGACACAGACACTGCTGCCAGGAGCCCATGGCATCTATTCCTCCACTGCCAGGGGGAATTCAGAGTGCCCCTCTGCCACCACCCTCCAAACATGCCAATACCATCATAGATTAACACGGTTTTTCTCTAGGAGGATCATTATCTTTATGTTAATTATCATCTCGTGATTTACCACGACTACACCAAGCCAAACAATCCTCCATGGCTTTGTGTTCATCAGGTTTCTCTCACACAGCAACCACTCCTTGCCACCCTCCTGACACCACTGCTAGGACAGGCCAGTCCTCCAGACACCAATCTTTAAGGAATTCAGGGGATTTCCACATTGTTGAGAAGAAAATCTCATATGCAGCATTATTTTCCCTGAACACACCTTATTTGGTAACTAAAAAAGTACCATTTTAACACCTGTGTTTACATTTACACACAAATCTGAACTATTGGAAAAGCATTTCTAAAAAATTTAAAACAGCACCAATCTTCTCCTTGAAGTTGGGATTTTACTTATTTAAAACAGCCTCAATCTTCTCCTTGAAGTTGGGATTTTACTTCTGTATGTTTTAGTGCAAAGAATAAAGTACAGAAAACAGTAAAAAAAAACCCACTGGCATTTCTATACACAGACACATTAGTACTTCCTTCATCTACTTATTTTTGATTCTCTGATGGATAAATGTGATCAATTTCTGCAGAGAGATGAGATGGCAGCTCACCATCCCAACGTGCCGGTCGACGTTGAAGAGGCGTTTGTTGGAGCCCTCTTCATAGAGCTTGGACAGGACTAATTTTTCTACTCCAAAGACAACTCCATCTTTGCATCTTATCCCAATTGCTGTACTGAAAGACAAGAAAAATGTCAGTTCCTCACAATGGAAAACACTTCACACAGAATTACCAAGACAAGGAAAAACAGCGACCATGATTTCCCCCAAGGAAGGTTTGTCACAACTCCAGCACTGAACTCAACGAGGGGGTGGGACTAAATGGTTTTTAAGGTGCCTTTCAAGCCAAAAATCATCCTGGGATTTTGGGATTCTAATCCTTATCTGGAGCCTTCTAATCCTTATCAGACTCCCTATGTGAACCTGCCAATCCATCTCGCTGCCCCTAAAGCACAGCTGGGATTTCCACTTCCCAACATCCCTTCACACACACTCCGGGGAAAAGAGACCCTCCCAGAGCAGCTGGTGCAGCTTCAGCAGCACTTGGATGTCCTCCATGTCTGGAGGAACCCCTAAGAAGCTGATACACATTTACCAGGAAGGTCCTGAGCATGCCTCAATCCACATCCCCAAAACGGGCTTTTAGATCAGAATTCATTTTACCACCACAATTTTTCCCTGCTGTTTCCCTAGTCCCACAGCACTGCTTTAAAAGAGGCCAAAAGAGCAGATTTTTGTATCTTACCTGCTATTCTCCACAGCTTTCATAGCATATTCCACCTGAAACACTCTGCCATCTGGAGAAAACGTGGAAGCTGACAGGTCATACTGAAGGAGAAGACACAATTGTCAGGAAGAAAAACCCACATAACACCACAGCATTTTCAGATCAAGCCTATTTATTTAAAAAATTCAAGCCTGTCACTGCCAGAGATGGTGTGAAGTCCCCCAAAGCAGGCTGGCCCCTTAGATTAAGATGTAGAAATAGAAGAAAACGGAGACTAAAAGCCAGGAAAGGCCATTTCATCAGTGCTGGATGTACCCACACTGCAAATCCTGGATGTGAAATCACTGAGCGTTACACAACATTCAAAACCTGTGGGAGCTTTTGTGTGCCTTTATATTGCATAGAACCCCAGAGGGGTTTGGGCTGGAAGGGACCCTAAGGATCATCCATGGGCAGGGACACCCTCCTCTGTCCCAAGCCCTGTCCAGCCTGGCCTTGGACACTTCCAGGGATCCAGGGGCAGCCACAGCTGCTGTGGGCACCCTGTGCCAGGGCCTCCCCGCCCTCACGGGGTGAATTCCTTCCCAATATCAACCCCAACTTTCCCCCCTTGCACTGTGTATTACTCTTTGCAAATCACCACAGCTCCGATCAAGAGACTTCCCTGTGAGCCCCCACTGAATTTAAACGTACGGATCACAGGAATATATTTGAAATGCATAGAAGTATATTATGTAGAGAGACATAATAAGTGTATTATCCCAGCGCCCGCCCCGCCCCACCGCCGGTTCCCCGGGCCTGCCGGGCCGCAGTGACTCAGCCGCCCGCAGTGCCCCGGAGCCGCTGCGCCGCGCTCGCCGCCGGCACGGTGAGGCCGCGGGTGCGGCTGGGGCCGGTCGGGGCGGTGGGGCGGCCGCGCTGTGCCCGTCCCGGCGCTGGCGGTGCCGCCCCTCACGCCGCACTCACCCCGGTGCCGATGGAGCTCATGGCGGCGCCGCTCCCAGCCCGTCCCGCTCCCACCGACCAGCAACGCGCGCTCCCATTGGCTGCCGCGCCGCGCCGCCGGGGTGACGTCACCACTCTCTACGTTGAATTATCTGTAATGTCGCTTCTGCGCACAGCGCCCGGCTAGCTCAGTCGGTAGAGCATGGGACTCTTAATCCCAGGGTCGTGGGTTCGAGCCCCACGTTGGGCGGAATGTTTTTGAGTTCCTTGGAGGGTTCCGGGCGGGAAAACGCCGCCCCCTGAGGGAAAGCCCCGTGCGGACACATGGGGGATAACCTTAAACGTGATCGGTAAACACTGCATCCATGGGAAAATCAGCTTTTTAACTTACCTGAACGCAGAAATGACATGAGCATAATAAAGGGGGAGCCGTGAGGAGCTGGGCAGTGACCACTGAACACTGTATCCCAGGAAATTTTATTTTTTTAATAAACAATGCAGGAAACAGATGTTAATCAAGTGGGAGCTCTGGGCTGTCTGGCAGATAGAGAGGAATTACAAAGATACGTGGATAAAGTGGAGAGCTGGGCAAGCACCTGCCATAGGAAATGTAACAAGAGTCAGTGTGGGATTCTTCATCTAGGGTTGGGCAGCCCTGGTTAAACACACAAACTACAGGAGAGCAGCCAGAGCAACCCCACGGGAAGGGACTGGGGGGTTGTAGTAGGAGAAAATACTTCCTTGTGAGGGCAGTGAGGCTCTGTGGCTGCCCCTGGATCCCTGGAAATGTTCCAGGCCAGGTTGGACAGGGCTTGGAGCAACCTGGGATAGTGGAAGGTGTCCCTGCCCATGGCAGGGGGTGGAACTGGATGGGCTTTAAGGCTCCTTCCAACCCAAACCATTCTGGGATTCTGTGGTTTGCGTTGGTCCATCACTGAACAGGCTCTCCAGGGAAGGGCTCACAGCCTGTCAGAGTTCAAGGAGCATCTGGACAATGCTCTCAGCCACAGGATTTACTCCATGTAGCCCTGCAAGGGGCAGGGAGTTGCACTCCACGAGCCTCAGGGGTCCCTTCTGACTTGAGGCAATCCGATTCCATGGAAAGGGAGATGAGGGAATGAGATAAAGCCGCTGCCCCAGGGAGCAGCTCCTGCTGATGCAGCACCGACACGGGCACAGCACAATGGGCTCGTGCATATTCCAAAATCCTCCTCCAGTCAGCAGGATTCACCTGGAGCTGTTTGCAATCGGCCAACACCAACCTGCTGGAATATCCAATCCAGAATCAGGAACTTCAGAGGAAAACCCTCCAGTTACTGCAGGGTTTGTGTCTGTCCTTCCTGCTAAACCAGGCAGGCTTATTGTGAATTTGTCTGCTGGGAGGATCCACGGATCCCTCAGCTGTGCCAGAGAGGGAAGAACTGCAACACTTAGCCTGGCAAACCCAACCATTCCTACCCCATCACACATTTAGGGTGTGATCTCTGAGGGCTTCCCAGCGCACGCCATTGAGAGTCTTTCTCCATCCCTTCCATGAAATAAAAATCTGCCTTAGCAGGTCCCAGGACTCTGCACTCAACCCAGCAGCAACACAGGAGTGAGGAATTCTGTCCCTGCCCTGTGAAAGAGGCAGCTGAGGCTGTTCAGTGCTGCAGAAACCCCACGGGAGGAGATCTGAGTGGGCAGAAGGAAGATGAGGTGGCAGAACACGCCGGGAGAGGTCCCAGGGTACGTGTGTACAGCAGCAGCAGCATGGAAATACCCCCAAAAAGGGAAGGGCTAAGAATATCCTCAATTTCCTCAGCTGCAGTCTGCTGCAGTTCAGGAAAATGACATCATTGCACCACCACCACCACGGGCTCTGTAGGAGTTTCATCTCCTGACTCCTTCCCACTGACAGGGGAAGGAGCTCCCAGCTCAGGGGGACTCGTGCAGATGGCAAATTCCTCCCTCAGGCAGCTCTGGCTCAGCTCCCACTGAGGTAAAATATAACCTGCACCCCAAATCTCCCATGAAAATGAGCAGCACAGCTCAGGCTGTGTGTTCTGTGCACCTAAGGCTGGCTCTCTGTGCCTGGCAACAGAACTGTGTCCATTTATGCAGCCTGGAATGGCACCAGGAGTCGATCCCTAAAACACCAACTCATCCCAGGACTATAAAATTATAAAAACTAACAGCACCTGTAAAGGAAAGCACACAGGAAACACTGACAAAACCATGCAGGAGTTACTGAAGTGCTGCAGCACATTCCCTGTGCCAGGGTTCACCAGAAGAGGATTTCTTTAAATATCTGTTTGAGTGGCAGAGTCGTGCTCCAGGCACACAGCAGGTGGGCAGCACAGGGAGATCTGTCACAAAAAGCACATTTGTGCCAATAAAAGAGTTCACCACCCCAGAAAATGTTATATTTATCTTCCCAAATTTGGGACAAAAACTGCTCCTCAGGGGAGGATTTAAACCTCAATAACCAGCAGATACCAGCAGTCACCATGTAGCCACTGAGTCAGGTTTGACCTCACAATTGTTAATAATTAATTTATAATAATTTATAATCTTACATGGCTGAAATCCTTCTTGGAGGAGACAGAGGGAGATGTTTTAGCTCAGCACTAAGAGAGAATTTCAGGCAGAAGAGTTCTCTGCTAAAATTCTTAAAACAGGGGAAATAATGTTCCACTACCTTTGCTAAACAGCCCCAAACCATTTCTTCACATGTGATTCAAGGGTGGAATATTTTAATACAGAATTTGGCACAAAAAAATCCCATAGATGTTTCCCTAGTGCTGTTCATTCTCCTCAGCATGCTTAAAATGAAAATATCTTAAACCAAATTCTCTCAGCAATGCCATTTACTATACATATAAATAACAAACAACCCAGCAGGGCACAGCTCGTGAGGGGACAGAATTCCTCCAAAACAAGACAAAAAAGAGCAGAGGAGTTGCCAGAGTTCAGTTTGTAAACTATAACTGGACAGGGTTTTAAATAGTGTTAGTGCCTACACCCTGACAACACTGTTCATATTTAATAGTGTTACACACAAATTAAACAAAAAACAAAAAAAACTCCAATGCACATGGATGTAATTGGAACGGGGCAGAATCCTTGTGTGGATTTAGGTGCTTATTTCTCTGTGGAAAAAGCCCTTTTCATCAGTGGTGGGGGTGCTTTTCCAACATCAAACATCATTTCCAGAGGGGGGTTGTTGAGGCAGCACCAGTCAGGGATCCGGCCGGTCTGGCTGTAATATTCCTTGGACACAGAGCGGCTGCCAAGGATGTCCTGCAGGGCCCCAAAAATGGCTCCTGGTATTGGCAAAGAAAAAAAATAAATTTTGCATTAATTCCATGTAGAATTTCTCTTTCTACTTCTTCCCACCAAGAATCTAGACTGGGATTTTTTAGCTCTCTCCCTACATTTAAAGGGATGAATGGATATTGCTGCTTTCTTTTTCAGTAGCCCATTTAAGTCCCAAATTGCTTCGTTTATATCCTTGGAAAGTAATTGAGAACTAGGAATCATCTGCTCTCTGCTATCAGCAAACCTGGCTTGGTTGACCCACTTCTTACAACAAAGTTTTTATTTTAAGCATTTCAACCAAACCCCCTTGTGTTCAGGGCAATTTTTACCCCCAAAAAGTCACCCCATAAATTCACAGCAGCTGTGAGAGGATTCAGCCCACAGCAGTTGGCCAGGGAGGGAAAGCATCACAGGATTTGGTGCACAGAAATTGTTCTGGTTTGCTAAGCCTAAAAATACAAGGTTTTATTCACTACAAATCCCACTTGGAAGGGGCTTTTTCACCTCTGCTTCCCAGTTATTCCCAATCTTACCTCCCAGCCAGGCCACACAGTTGGCTTTGGCAGGGGGAGTGTGGATCCTGAAGGTTTTAGTGGCCAGAGCTTCCTTGTACTTGGGTTTCTCCACCAGGTGCCTGATCTCAGCCATGAGCCTGTGCAGGAAGCCCGGCAGCATCGCCGTGCCCCCGATCACCACCAGGTTCTCTGCCAGCTGCTTCCTGGTGTCTATGGGGCACTGATGCAAACAGGGACACAAAAATACCCCAAAGAAGTCAACCTGTATCAGCTTGAAGCATTTCAGAAGTCTCCTAGAAATTTCTATGCCCTCCAATTGCTGCTTTCTCATATTTAGCTGGAAAATAACCAACATAACGAGAGAAATGGAAGGGAAATGCCTGGAGGTGCAGAGGGGAAGGCTCCAGGCACAGAACTTCTTAAACAATTTGTTTGCATAAAGAATTCTAATTGAAATGTTTGTCATATCAGCCAAGTCCATGGCTCTCCAATAAATTGCATCTCAGCAAACTTATTTAAATGGCATCAATAGCTACAGGGAGCCAACTTTAATTAACATACATACACCACCACATAATGAAAATTTCCATTTATAGTGGTTTCCTAATGCATTTTTTTCCTAAATATAATAAGAAGTGAAGCATTTGTATATGCCAAGGAAAAAATTCTGCAATAAATTTAATATACTGCCTGTAATAAAGCTGTCCAAATTAATTTTATTCCAGCACAGGTAAACCAGCAGCCTGCAGGACTCAAAGTCTTGAGTAATTTTTAACTGCAGGTTCTCTAAGGCTGGAGGCATTCCCTAAACTGTTTCTAATAGGAAAATACCTGAACAAGTGAATCCAAGATCAAAGTGGCAACAGATGTCTCTTCATTGTCCTGCTCAAAGAGGATTTCCACCACGGAGTCTCTGTGGCACAGACAGGGAGTGAGTGTTAATGAGCAGCAAAACCTCACTGAGCTGAACTCAGGCACAGCAGAGCTGGAGACACCCCCCAGCCTCCCTGCTGCCAACCTTTGTCACTCCTGTCACACAGCAGTGCCAGCAGGGAGGGGACAATCATGGAATCCTTGGGACAGTCATGGAAAAGACCTTTAAGATTATCACATTCAGCCCTCAACCCAGCATCAGCACCTTGTTCACCACTGTGCCACATCCACATGTGTTTTGAACACTTCCAGGAATGGTGGCTCCACCACTGCCCTGGGCAGCCTGTTCCAGTGTTTTAGAACCCTTTCAGTGAAGAGATTTTCCCTAATATCCAATCTAAACCTCCCCAAGTCAACTCGAGGCCCTTTATTCCTGTCCTGCCCCTTGTTCCCTGGGAGCAGAGCCCAGCCCCCACCTGGCTGCATTTTCCTGTCAGGAGTTGCAGAGTGAGAAGTTTCCCTCTGAGCCTCATTTTGTCCAGGTTAAAATGCCCTGTTCACATCACTAAACCTGTCCTATTATCAGGCTTTGATACTCATTTCTCTCCCCCCATCCCTCCAATCTCTCTGCTCTCATCTTCCTCTTGGAGCTCTGGAGAAGACATCCCTCTCCCATGATGGGCTTGCACTGTGCCCAGCACACAGCTTTCACTTAAAGGCATTAAAACCACATCCAAGTGTCTCATTAAAATCCAATTTTATGCAAATTTATGTGTTTTTAAAGCTGAAATATATCCTTGTAATGACAAACCCTGTGCCATGGCATTTCTCACCTGATGGGGCCAACTACATGGAGAATCTTTTCTCCATCCAAAGGATAGTCCACGTCTGGAGGCGGTGAGGGACGCTGCAAATAAAAACCACACTTGTGTCATTATTTTAGAGCCCAAAATGCTGCAGCCACCTCCAAAGAGCAGGAAGAGCTTCACCCTCACCTCAGCACTGCCATCAATGTTGAACTTGGCTGCCTGGATCTTCAGCCCCCTTTGGAGGTCGCTCACAAAGCACGTGCGGACTGTGCACAGGGAAAGAGAGGGGCACAGGTGAGGCCTTGGTGGATTCTTCCATCACCAGTAAAAACAGCAATTTCTCTTAATTTAGAGAAGAACACACACTCCAGGCCCTTGCTGGTCCAAGATATTGCAAATAAATGCAAAGAGAAGCAGTCTCTACACTCCAGCAGAGTTCAGGTGCTCCCTACACCATGAGTTAAATGAAGCTGACACTAAAATTCTGTTGGAAATCCTGCCTGTCCTTTCTCACACGAGATTTAAAGCCAGAGGGATGCTCCAAATGGTGCCTCAAGGTGCCAGGGGTTGTATCCTGCCTTCACTGCAGGTCTTGCACCACAGCTTCAAATGAGGCATTGCTCATTTTCTAAACAAGCTCCTACCATGCAACGTTTTCCTTACTGCAACTCTGCAACACCTTAAGAATTCCAGAGGGTGTTTGTGCTTCCAGACAACACTGACAGAGCACAGTCTCATTTGGATCCCAGCTGCTACTGTTATTATACACTTATTTATTGCTATTTGGCACAGGTGAGCACCTTCCCCACAAGCTGCTGTCACAAAGAATCAACCCTTTGACACACAAACAACAATTTCATCCCTGGCCTGCTGTCTCTGGCTCCAAAAGACTGCAAGGAAAACACAACTCGTCAGAAAATGGGTGCAAGTCCAGGAATCAAAAAACCAACTTCCATTTCACAAAGCACCAGCTGCATTTATGTAGCATTTGACTGATGGATTTCTTCCTAATTTGACCCAAGGGATACATGGGAGTTACTGTTTTCTAGGAAAACACATCTTTTTCTGTCTGCTGCACATGTAACAATTACATGGGAATTCATCCCAATTCTGCCCAAAGACTCTTTTTTCTGGTGTAGTAAATAAATATAGTTCTTGTCTCCTCTTGCCTACCTTGATTAACACACCAAAATATCTTTTATAAATACTTATTCTTTTTTTAATTGACTTCAGAGCAAACTGAGCCTTTCTAGTTAATCTAGAAACAAGACTACAACAGTGCAATCCTCCTTCTGTGCCCACCTACCAAATCTATCCAAAAGCTGCAACTCAACAACACAGAGGTTAAAGTGAAAAAGAAATTCAACACCTGGTTTTGGTTTTGTTTTCAAAGAGGAAAAACAACACAAGTTCATCCAAGAGGTAATAAACATGGCAGAGAAGAGAAATAAATTCCTAAATGTAAAATATTGCACAGTTGTTATCACACTACTGCACAATTTCATACACTAGAGTTTCACAAAGCAAATTTACCTTTTATATCCTCTACTATGTCTTCTGGAACTGAACCTGAAATAAAAAACAAACTTAGTTTCAGTCTTAAATTCTCCTATTTAAAAAAGCTTTTGTTCTAAGTTTAAATTGCATTTAATATACTCAACTTTCACTCTGACAGCAGCTTTCAAAGAATCCCAAAGCAGAAAAGATATTAAGAACAGAAATAAGTCTGTCTTTGCTTAAAACAGACTGAAAAATTACTACAGAACTTTTATCTCAGCTTTTATTTAAAACTCCTGTGAGAAGAGGTTTATCATAAAAATAATATACTTGTTAAATCACAGAATCACCAGGTTGGAAGAGACCTTCAAGATCATGGAGTCCAACCCAGCTCTAACACCTCAACCAAACCATGGCACCCAGTGCCACATCCACTCTTTGTTTAAACACACCCAGGGATGGTGACTCCACCACCTCCCCAGGCAGGCCATTCCAGTACTTTATGACTTTCTCTGGAAAAAATTTTTTCCTGATATCCAACCTATATTTCCTTGGTGCAGCTTAAGACTTTGTCCTCTCATTCTGTCAGCTACTGCCGGGAGAAAGAGACCAACCCCCACCTGATACAGCCACCTTTCAGGGAGCTGTAGAGAGTGATAAGGTCACCTCTGAGTCTCCCTTTCTCCAGAACAAACACCCCCAGCTCCCTCAGTTGTCCTCACAGGGTTTGTGTTCCAAGCCCCTCACCAGCCTCGTTGCCTCCTCTGGA
>JBBMKD010000216.1:57696824-57707025 GCA_037834095.1 Argya squamiceps
CCAGGTGAGGCCGGGACACACACGCACACAGCCGGCATCGCACCCCCGTGCCGCGTTTGCCCCGGGGTTACGCGTTTTGAATTGATTTGTGGGTTGTTGGGGTGTTTTTTTTTTCCTCCCGACGATGCTCGGCTGCCCGCGGGGCAGCGCATCCTCGGCGCGGCTCTTTGTTCCCGGCGAGCGGCTGGTCCCTGCAGCCCCGGGGGATGGGGAAGGGGCAGCGGGGCGAGCAGGGGGTGCCGTCCTGCCGGGATGGGGGTCCCGGTGGGCTTTCTCGGAAAATCTTCGGGGGTGAGGGTGTGTTTGTCGCGGGGGTGGTTTGGGGGTGACCGCCGCTGTCCCTCTGTCCTGCTGCGGGCCTGTGCGGGAGGAATTCCCGGGCGCTTGTTTGCACTTGATCCCCTGCCCGCTGGGGTAAGAATGCACTTCTGGGGTGTAAAGTCACCTGTAAAATGACTAAGGAGGACGGGGAGATGGACCTGTGCCCGGCAGGCAGGCGTGCTGGGTGTAATCGAGCCTTGAGCCAGTCCTAATCCTATTCCCTAGACCCCACGCAGCTTTTCCCCACCCAAAAGGTGCATTTAATCTGCTCTTAAACCTTCACCTGCAGGGACTCATGATCCCCCATCCCTCCTGTGTGGTGTTGCTGTCAGTGTTAGGTGAGGCGCTGGAATTGTGGAGCGTTCCTTGCTGGTTGGAATCCGAGTGTTATCCCTCAGCTCCCAGGCTGGCTGGGCAGCGGCGTTTCTGTCCTTCTGCTGCTTGAAAACTGCTGTGCACCCTTTGGCCTCATTCTTAAACTCCCCCTCCTCCCTATCTTAATCCCTCAGGAATTTGGTAGACCTTAGACTTCTGTGGTGCCGGGGACTTGGCACGGGTCAGAAGCCACAGAGAACTATGCGGCTTTTTACTTGCAAATCCAAGTAGGGATTTCCATAGGTGGTCCGTGTGCTGTTCTGAACAAAGCCAGTGATCGCTTGGTGGTTGGGGGAATAATGCCTGAAACATGTCATGTCTCTGGCTCCTCCAAGAACTACAGCTGGAATGTCGAGGCTGGAAGTGGAGGTGATGTATTATGTATTAAAGTGCCTCACTGGGACTGGTGGGAAGCTGGCCTTACAGAATGTTAATATCTCATTTATTTGCTTTTAAGGATGCATCCTCAAGGGTAGGCGAGGATGTGCCCCTCTGATGTGTGCTTGTCTCGACATCATTCTTCTCACCTGACTTTGTTTTGGTGGCTGATGTAGAGTCGTGTCACTGCTGGGATTTCACTGAGCTGTTGGAGGTGGGCGAGCTGGTCGAGGTCTGTTTACCTGAGGTGTGTGCTGGAAGGGCATCAGCTCCCCAGTTCACTCGGTTGAACTGGGCAAGGACATAAAGTGAGATGAGATTTGAAGGCATTTTTCTCGGCTTGTGCACAAAAGTAGGAGTTGGAGCTCTGCAGTGTATTATCTGCTGCCTTTTGTATTCAGCGCAAGTAATGAGGCTTGGATGGCATACATTAGCACCCTGGAACAGAGCACTTGATGGCTCGCAGTTGTTTGACTTGTATGTTTTGGCTAAATCTTCACATTAAAAGATTTGCGGCTTTTTTGTCCGGTTCCCTTATGAATTGTCAGGTGAATTGCCGAGCTGAGCACACCCAGGACTGTTCAGCCAGCCCAGGCTGACGCCAAGCTTGTGCTTGGAGGTGTGAGAAGCTCTTTCAAAGGCAGGATGGGTTTGTCCGGGGCTGACCTGTTCATCTCCTGCTTTATGGTGCGTGCAGCCACTTCAGTGTGTGTGTCCTCCCTGTGTCAGAGGGATTGTTAGAACAGAGTTATTAATTCAAGTGAGTTTAAAACTTGGTACTTATTTTCCTTATTGTTTCAATAATTTGGGTAGAATCATTACCATAACTTGCCAAAACCAGAAAATAACAGCTAATCCTTTTTTTGGGGGGGAGAGGGGGATTGTTTTCTCTAAGTAAGCTGGCTGGGTATAACTCTTAAAAAGCTCTCAGAGGGAGTAGCTACACACAGCTGGGACAGAGGGGAAGCTTAATCCTTTGCAGCATGTCTCCACAAACCACTGGTCCATGCAAGGAGCAGCTATTGAAGGAGAGACATCTGCTCTGCTCTGTGCTGGTCCCCTGCAAGCCTGCCCTGCTGGAGTGACCATAACAGGCTAGGACTCCTTCTGAGCTGGCTTTTGTTGGGCCCCCCAAGAGCTGATCTCAAACAGGTCTCCAGAATTCAGAGGGGTTAATGGTTTAATAACTACTGCAAGTGCTAATTGTATGGAGCAGGCAAGCAGCCTGGTTCAGAAAGATCCAACTGAGACTGCTTCAGCTGGTGACCAATTTATATTTATTGTCCCTCAGCTTCCTGACTTCCCCACTGGGGTAGATGGTTCTTATTCTTGTGGGGAGCTCCTGGAGATGTCCAGTTTTGGCTGCTGTTTTCAGCCTAGCAGTCCTTTGTGTTATTTTTCCAGCCTTCCAGGTGTTAAAAGAAAAGTTATTATTTTCCATGCTAAAGATAAAGCTCCCTGGCTGCCTGCAGTTGCTCTGCCTTTGCGGCTGGAGGAACTGCATCTCCTGGGATTCGTTGTTATTAAGTGCAGGGAAAGTAGCTGGCACTGCCTCTTGCCTTCAGTGTGTGCTTCCCATTGGAAGCAAGGATTAGTTTTCCACAGAGAGCCTGGCCAGTGCTTGGCAGCTGCCTCCAGGGCTTCAGCTCTGAGGGTGCCAGGTGAAATCTGGGGACAAGGAGTTCCTGTGGCATGAAATATTGAGTTACTGCCTTCAGGCTGGTAAGAGAAAAGCTCAGGCTTTACTACAGGGGAGGTGCTTGGTCAGGGCAGTGTGCTCCAGCCTGCTGTTACAGCCTGGCTGGGGCTAGAGAGCAGGCTGACTATAAAAATAGCCAGATGGGAGGATAAATGTCTAACTCAGTGTGGCTTGAGGAGCAGACTGCTCTGCAGCCAGGTACCTGCAGCTTCTGCATTCAGTGGAAGTGCTTCAGCAAGGTGTCAAACTCTGCTTAAGGAGATAGCCGGGTCACTGCTGTTCATACACTCTCTAATCCAGCCTCTTCCTAAAGCTAAGTAGGTCTTAAGCCCTGACTAATCTTCTCTGAAGTGTGAACCTGTGCCATTATCCTGCAGCAGGCTCCGTGCCACTATCTCCTGCTTTCACTGAGTGTGAAGGTCTAGGTTAGTTTACATCTGGCTGTCGTGGATTTCCTGAGCAAATAACTCTCCAATATGATTTTTGCCCTATAGAAATGTAGGATTGTGGCCAGCAGGGCTTTTTCAGACTGGTGGAAACAATATGAAGCTGCCTGAAGGAACCCAGGATCTCTTTTATCTGGCTGGTATTGAGTGCCCACGTTATCTACCACCCAAAAGGAGGAAAAGTTCTAGTAACGATAGGGAGTAAGCTTGTTGGGAGGAGATGAGCATTTTAGCTCTCCTTCTAACCACATCCTGAGTGTCTTGGGCTATTTGAGAGCCTAGAGCTAGGAAAGCTACAAAATATCTGTACAGATGTGTGTGTACATTTGTACAATGTATATGACTGCAAGAGAAGTGCTGCTTTTCAAGTGCAGCTGGAGGTCTGTTTATGTTTAAGCACTGCTGAAAGCATTTGTGCCACCTAAATGCTCCTGACTTCTTGAGAAGCTGTATTTAAAGCTAAACTATTTTATAAAAAGAAAAAACCCAACTTCTTCTTGTTTCATTATGCCTGCTCTTAACAGGCACTTGCTAAAAAGGGGTGCTGAGGTGAACATGATTTATATTCAGCTGCATGGTAAGGCAGATGCATGTAGTTAGGCACTAACAATTTAACTTGCACAATATATTCTTAGTGCTTTTTAATTACAAAAGTGCATAAAGATTTAGCCTGGAAGAAGAGCTAAATATTACAAGTGTTCAGTTATTTTTTTGAGGGTGGGCAATAGAGAAAATAGATGGGTGGCCACCCATCCTTCAGAGACAGGAGATGCTAAAAACAAAGTGGAAGATATCTAGGCTGGTGAAGAGCATTTTGGTGGCTTCTGCTTGTCCCTGAGCACCTGGTGCAGTGTGTGTGGCCTGTGATGGGGAATTGTTCTAGCAGCTCACAGTGCTGGGATGAGGCTTCAGGGAGAATGGAAAAAGTGACTCAGTGTGCCCTGAAGGCTCAGCCAGATGCTGGAGCCTGCAGTGGTTGATTCTGAGCTGTGTTGCTGCACTCTGTGGGTACAAATGTGAGAAATACTTCTGGATGTGCTGTTTGGGTGGGGGAAATGAGGAGTGTGGCAAGTTCAGGGATTTATCTTGGTTCCAGGGAGCAGGGAGACTGCACAGGGTGACCATTGCTGTTCTTTGGAAGACTGAGAGGTGATTCTGACAACTCCAACCTCTTTCCTTACTGGTATTTGTTGTTCCTGCAGTTCACTTGGGAATGACAAAATCTCACCTCATTCCACCCCCTTCCATGGGCAGGGACACCTTCCCCTATCCCAGGCTGCTTCAAGCCCCATCCAGCCTGGCCTTGGACACTTCCAGGGATCCAGGGGCAGCCACAGCTTCTCTGGATAACCTGTGCCAGGGCCTCCCCACCCTCAGTCAAGGATTTATTCCTAATATCTAATCTAAACCTGCCCTTTGTCAGGTGAAAGCCATTCCTCCTTGCTCTGCCACTCCGTGCCCTTGTCCCAAGTCCCTTTCCAGGTCTCTTGGAGCTGCTTTAGGCACTGGAAGGTGCTTCAATGTGTCCCTGGAGCCTTCTCCAGCTTCCAACTCTCTCAGCCTGTGTCTATAGCAGAGGTGCTGCAGCCCTGTGATCTCCTTGGTGGTCTTCTTTGGATTTACCCAAACAGGTCAAGGTTTTTCTCGTGTTGGGGGCCCCAGAACTGGAGGAACATGAGAGAGAGAAAGAACTTGAAGCTGCTGATGGCTGGAGGCCTTTGCAGTAGGGCTTGACTGTGCCCCTGACCAGCTGCCTCCTGGAGCTGGGAGGAGAAGGAGCAGCACACCAGATCTGCAGTGTGACAGAGGGATGTTTGTTGTGTGCATGGGACTGGTGTGACCAGTGACTGGGGCCTTGGATGAGATGGTCTTCTGCTCTGGAATGGTGGAGAAGCAAGCCCAGGACTGAGGCACGTGCCCAAGGGAGCTGGAGCTGTGTGCCTGGAGGCAGCAGAGCTTGCCAAGGGCAGGCTGTCAGCTGGCTGGATCACTGCTGGGCTCCAGGTTCAGTGCTCTCTTGGAAACCCTTGACTCATGCAGTGATTCTGGACATGAAACTCTCTGGAAGTGCCTCCCTGGTGCAGTGCAGCCTGGGCACTGTGCTAATGCAGCCCTGCTGCTGCCTGGGCTGTGGCTTCCTCTGTGGGGCCAAGGACCTCAGCCAGGACAGGATGCAGCCCTAAAGCCTCCTGGTGTGGCTCAGGTCCTGTGTTTGACCCCACAAACCCATCTTGTTCTCTGTGCAGGTTCCTTGTTCTCCTCCTGTGCCAATGCACAGACCACAGGGCTGGCAATAACAAAGCTGAGACTTCATGGCCCTGACAAGTGTCATTTTTGGACTTGGTTGAGGACAAACAGGTTGATCACACCATTGCTTGCAGGTCTGATGGCTGCTGGGTAGAGCATGGCACTCTGCTGCTGGGGTGGGAGCTGGGCAAGGTCTGTGCTGGGCTTCAGATCAACATTTGGGTTTATCTGGCATCTTCAGGTAGGGTAGGCTGAGAACAGTAAAACAGATGAGGGAATTCATTGCTTGGAATGTGTAGGAGGGATCTGCTCACAACTGGCCATAGACTTGGTCTCCCAGTTATTTAAGGCCTTGGGTCCATGGTTAGTTATGGGTTTGTGTAATGTTGGTTCCTTTTTCCCCTTCTAGCTCTCTGGATTTGTCAGCCTTGGAGGCTCCTGGACACATCTCCTCTCAGCCATGAGGAGCTCCAAAGGATTGAATATCTGTGTGCTGACCTGCAGCATCCTGCTCTTGTCCTCCAGGCTGCCATGCCTCGCTCAGCCTCTGGAGGAGAGGGACATGACAAAGGTGCAGCACGGCCCCTGGGCAGGGAATGGGCTGGAAGATGAAAGGACAGGCGTGGTGGACTTGAGAAGCAATCTGAGCCCTTCTGAGCAGACAGTTTCTGAAGAGCCATGTGCAGTGTCAGCAAATCCAGCTGGGACACCCTTAGATGAAGCTTTCACTGCAGAAGGAGAAGTGCTCCCTGCCAGCCCGAGCCATGTTGTCCCCAGCAGCCAGGGCTTGGGGTCTCACCCCTCTGCTGGGCAGGAGGAGGAGCTGGCTCCCACTGAGGCACATCTGGAGGAGCATGAAGCACTCAGGGCCATGCTGACCACGGCTGTGACCACACTGAGCCCCCCAGTCCAGGAGGAGTCTGGTGGCCACACTGGTGAGGCCACAACAGAGGGAGGTGTGGCAGTGGAGCCCAGCTCTGTTGGCCCCTCAGCAAACCTCCTTTCTGGGACCACTGTGGAGGAGGAGGAGGAAGCAGAGAGCAGCTCCCAGCCCTCAGCTGGGCCCCAGCCCACGCTGAGCCCCAGCTCTCCCAGCTGGGAAGCAGCAGGTGACCACGCTGTGATCCCAGCTCCCCAGACCTCTGAGCTGGGAATGCCCAGAGCCCAGACAGGGAGCCCTCTGAAATCCCTGGCTCCACCAACATCTGTGGCTGCCAAACATCCCCTTGTGGCAACTGAGGCCTCCCTTCACCCAGCAGCAGGGACAGGTGTCACACAACAGGAGCTGCCCACCTCGGCTGGCACTGTCACCATCCCCCCTATGGACACTGTGCCACCTGACTGGGATGACACAAAACTGGGGGACATCAGTCATGGGGGAAGCATGTCTCGTGAGGTGACAGAGGAGCTGGGGACAACAGAACCATCCCAGACCACCCAGGAAGGCGTGGGGGAGGAAGAGGATGCCACCAGAGCAGTGCCCTCCCCTGTGTCCCCTCCACCAGCGCCTGAGCTTGCCAAGGAGAGCAACTGCACAGTGCCAGTGCAAGGGGAGGAGCTGCCAGCAGCTTCCACAGGCAGCAGTGATGCTTTCCACACTGGGAACCTGTCAGATGCAGACACAGCTGATCTTGGCTCCTTGGAAAACATAAGTGCAGTGACAGCAGAGGAGGAGAAAAGCGTCCCTCCGTCACAGCCAGAGGCTGCTGTGGTGACAGATACCCAGCCTGAGCTCTCTCCTACTCTGCAGAGTTCATGGAAAGGTAATACTTGCCTTTTACAGTCACTTGCCTCTCTTTTCTGGGATTTAAAATGAGCTGTACCAGCAGCCTGTGAGTTGTTGATGCCTTAAATTCCTTTATAAGGGTGCTCAGGGCAGGAGGTCTGTGCAGAGAGCTGCTGGCCCTTGTGACAAACTCCTGGTTTTGTCTCCTCAGCCCAGAGTGAAGCTGTGGCTGTCCAGTGCTTGTCCCAGCTCTTACCTGCAGGCAAAACTCCTGGACAGCCTGCCCCAGGCTGATGGTGTCACTCTGCCCTGCACATATCTCCAGAAATGGCACCTTCAGCCTCATGACAGTATTCCTGCTTAGTGTTTAAAATAGAAAAGAGATGCTAAAAAAACCAAAAAAGGCTGGTCAGGTGTTGGGCAATGACATGTTTCTAGGTTGATGAGGACTTTTTAATTGCTGGGCATCTCTATTCTTCCCCCTTCAGCTGCAGATGCAAAAGGATGATTTCCCTTCACTGCATCCAAAAGACCTAATTTTTGCTGTAAAAGAGGGGGAAGCTAATTGCAGGCTGGTGCTGACACCTGACTGATTAATTTCCAGATTAATTTTTAAGCACTTGACTTGTCAGCAGGTTCCCTCTCTGCTGTTTCCCAGATGTTGGGGAAACAACACTGCCTGTAAGACTTGGGCAACAAAAATAAACCCTTCTGCACTTCTGAGGTGTCAGTGGGAGCTGGTCACTAAAGGCTGGACCTGCTGCTGGCACTGGAATTATATCATATAATGGATTTATATTCCCTTTATATTGGTTCAGATGTGTGCTCTGCTGCTGTCAGCTGTCCTGTGAGCCTGCCCTGACACGTGTTCTTGCTGTAGGTGTCACTCAGGAGGTGACAACAGCTGCCCAGGAGGCTGATGCTGCTCTGGCAGCTGTGACAGAGGTGCCTGGGGCCACCCAGGGAGCAGGGGCTGCCAGCTTTCCCCAGGAGAACAGCGGGGAGGACACCCAGACAGCCCCCAGTGCCACCGAGGTGCTGGTGGCAGCTGGAGCTTCCTCCACAGTGAGCCCTGTGGATGCACAAGGTAGGGTTCTGCTTCAAGGACTCATTTCCACACAATTTGGGATGGTACATCTGAAACCAGTGTCTGGACACTCCAGTCTCAACACAACATCTTTATGTGGCTTTTTTTTTTTTTTGCTAACCTTCTTCCTCTGCCTCTAAACCTGGGCTGCTACTGCTTTCTACCTGTGCAGAATGTAGTTTAACAAGGTGTCAGCATTCAAAACTAGTCACTAATTGGTTTTGTCAAGCATGGAGGAAGCTGTTAGCAGCTACTCTCAGAAAATCACTTCTGTGACTGGCTTCTTCCCTCCTTCCCTCACTGAATAATATCCATCAGTGCAAAACCAGCACACATGAGTTCCACCGTGCTGGAATTTGCCAGCATATGGATTTTTTTTGCCCCAAATAAGTGGAGTAGAGGTTAAAAAAAAAAAAAGCCCCAAACCAAACATGCCCCCTCTCTGTCCTTGCTAGCAAGCTGCCTTTAGATTTAGACATTTAAACAAATTTTTAATTATTTATGGAGGGGGTGTTTTTACTTCTGGAACCCAAGGCAGTCAGATTGCTGGTGCTCAGTCCAGAGGATGAAAATATTTCATCAGGGTTATGTAGGAGCCAGAACTGGAGAAAAGACACCCTCCTGCAGGAGCCTGGCAAGCCCTTGGGTGTCTGCACTGAAATTCACTTCCACTGAGGAGTGCTGGGCTGTTCTCAGGTTGGTGGAACTCATATAAAAATGCTTTAAGCAGTCATGTTCGTGTAGCTGCTGCCTGCTGGTTTGGTGTCACCTTGGCAGGTGGATGTTGGAGCCTGTTTTCCTGACAGGAGAGCAGCAAGGGTTCCCTCAGCACGAGGCTGACTTTGAGCTGGAGTGTGTTTCTGGAGTAGTGGGGATCATTGTAATGAAAATGCTGCTGGGCAGCTTTTCTGGTGATTCTTGTGTTGCAGGGCATCAAAAGAAAAAAAGCTGTGTGCATTGTATCTCTAAATTTAGGGTCTGTTTGTAAGGGGGAGAAGGTTCTTTGGGCAGTTTTCACTAATTGAATTTACTTCTGGGATTTAATTATAAATTAGACCAACTTTTATCTTTGTAATGAGCTATCAGATCTGTCACTTGGCTCAGTTCTCAACTGGTGTCTTGGTGCTCTGATCTTGCAAGGGTGTGGTGATGAGTAGCCCTTAAAGCAATGGAATTAAAACCTTTAAGGGTTCCCCTCTCATTAAGGGGAACCTCCTTTGCTGGCTGCCCTTGAGGAGAAAACCTCATTACAGCAGAGTCACATCTCAAAGGAAGCAAAAGTTCAGTAACTTCCTTTGAGTTAAATTTTCATTGAGGAGTTTCTTAAGATAATTGAGGGGTTTTTTTAAAAAATACTGTTAGGCTGAATGGTTGCTTTTCCCTGTCTTGTGTAGATCTTACCGAGGGGATCCTGCTCACCAGTGAGAAGGCTGCTCCAGCCCCTGGTGGGATTTCTTCTACCCCATCTGCACACACAGAGGAGCCATCCAGCAGGAGTGTGGTCCTGGTAACTCCAGCATCCTCCTCCTCTGTCAGGAGAACAGCCCTTCCCTCAGTGAGGAGGATCAGCACAGCTGTCACCTACGGCCTGGAGCACCTGGAGTCAGAAGGTACCTCTGAGCCCCAGGGACAGGAGGCCTCCTGTGGGGGGCCCCTCCTGCCCTGAGAGCCCCCAGTTTGTCTGGCTCAGCCCTGGGTGATGTGTGTACATCTTACTCTTCCCAATAAAGTTGTTGGATAACCTGGCCTCTCCCCAGGAGGGGCAGGAAGCAAGCAGTGAGCAGTGTCCTGGAGGGTGCCTGAAATTCCAGTGGCTGTGCTGGATGGGGCTGTTTGTTTTTTTTTTTAACCTGGATGGGGCTGGGGTTTTTTTTGTTTGTGTGGGGGTTTTTTGTTGTTGTTTGTTTGTTTGTGTGGGGGTT
>JBBMKD010000216.1:57707125-57717865 GCA_037834095.1 Argya squamiceps
GTTGTTGGTTGTTTGTTTGTGGGGGGGTTTTAGTGTTGTTTGTTTGTTTGTGGGGGGGTTTTAGGGGGGGTTGTTTGTGTAGTTTTTTTGGTGGTTTTTTTGGTTTTTTTTTTTTTACCTGGATGGGGCTGGGTTGTTTTTTTTACCTGGATAGGCAACAGCAGTGGCATCGCTGTGGCAGCAGGGTCTGGCTCAGCACACCTGTGATGTTGGTGTGTGCACCCACTGCAGAGCTCTGTGCCAGGGAACACCCACCAAGGGGTGCTGAGGTAAAGCAGATCCTGGTGGTCTGCAGCTCTGATCTGCCTTGGGCTCAGCTCACCCACAATTTTCCTGCAGAGAATTG
The DNA here is from genome assembly GCA_037834095.1 of Argya squamiceps. NCBI lineage: Eukaryota > Metazoa > Chordata > Aves > Passeriformes > Leiothrichidae > Argya > Argya squamiceps. The sequence continues at coordinate 57,707,472 of JBBMKD010000216.1, forward strand.
TTCCTTGCTCTTTTTCCTACTTGAACCCCTCCCTGCTTGCTCATCCGTCCACTTCTGTGCTCCAGTGGCTGGGTTGATACCACCTGGCAGGAATTAATCTTTCCTCCTGTTTTTGCTCCCCCTTCCTTTATCCTGACCTTCTTTTGCCTTAGTGTTTTACTGCAAAGGTTGGCAGCTCTCCAGGGGTGGCATTGCCAGATGGTATTTCTCCTCTGAGTAGAGGTGGGGTGCTGTAGACAGCAGCTCATCAGCATCTTTTCTCTGCAGGAAACAATAACTCTCCCTCCTGTTAAGTTTAGAGGGCAGCAGAAGCTGGGAGTCTACCCCACTGCATGTGCCTGGCTTGCTGCTGGCTTTGAAGCCTTCCCTGGGCTCTCTGGGACTCCCACTGCAGCATTTTCCCCTTGCCAGGATGAATCTTGGATGTCCCTGGCAAGGCAAGGATGTGATGCTGATGGGAGAGTGGCAGCAGGGGAAGGAAAGGTCGTGTGTGCAGGGAAAACCTGATCTTTCAGGCTGGGAAATGAGGTCTCTGCTTAGCAAGAGCAGTGTGATTCAGGAGGCTAAAGTGTTTTATAGCCCTCTGGGATCTCCTTTAGAAGCCTGGCTTTCTGCATGGGAAGATAAGAGGGATTTCAGTTTCAGCTGGGCATTGGTCTCTCTCCATTTAATGAGACCTTTTGCACAGGCATTAAAAAAAAAAATCTTTCTGCTCCAATACAGGACTGATGCAACTTTATTGGATTCCTGCTGCACTGTTTTCTCTGCTCTGGGCTCCTCTAAAGGCAAATGTGGGCTGTAGCTGGGCCCAGGTGCCCTCAATGATGAGGACTCAAGTGGAAATCTGGGTTTCTTGGCTCTGCAGGTGCCCGTTCTGCACAGGACATGGGGCTCTTTGTGCTGTGTGGATTTGACAAGTGGCACAGATTTTGTGGCCTAAATCTCTTCTGCTCAGCCTAGACCTTTGTGCAGGGAGCCAGAAGGTTCCCTGGTGCTGGGGGTCATGAATCCACATCTTGTAAAATGGGACAGTTGCAGTTATCATTTGGGGAAAGGCTTTCTGCCTGGGGATGGTGCTGGCCCAGTTAAGCACAAAGGAAGGTTTTTGAGCTACAACTCTGCTCTCTTAACATCTTTCTTTTTGCTTAATGGCAATTGGGGAGAGGCATTTGGAAGCTTGGCTCTCAAAATTACAGTTCTTGGTGTTTACTCTCAGAATATCTAGATGCTGCCAGGTCCAAGCTGTTTGGGGGTGCTTTCTTTAAAGCTACATGGAGCTCCAGCCCAGGATATTCAGGTTTTTGGGGGATGCTGTTGCAGGCACATGATTGGGTCCCTAAGGAGGGATCTTGGCCCTTTGGGGGGAAGCTTTTTCTGGCTCACTGTTGGAAGAAGTGCAGGGAGCTGAGTGAGCTCTGCTGCCTTCAGTGGGGTCCTGCTGACTTGCCTGACTGAAGGCCTGGCTCATCATTAAATATGAACCCCTGCTGCTCAGCTCACTCTGTTTCTTGGGGACCGTCTGTGCCAAACTGCCTGTGGTTAATTGCATCTGTATATTCACCTGCCTGGCTCGGATGCAAAACTGTTTTAAAAAAAAATCAAATTGCACAGACAAAATGAAAATCTGTCTGGATGAGCTTATCCACCTCTCTGGTGGACTCTGGAGGGATGAGCTGGGTGACAAATGTCCTCCTGCCTTGACTCTGTGGTGAGCTTGGTTCTAACTTGCCCTTCCTAGTCAGAGAAATCCTATAAAGGGATTATAGGATATGGGGACAGGACACAGCAGAGGATAAGGCTTGCTTGTCTGGGGGAATTGATTATGTATTTTGTCTCTGTGCCTAGAATTTGTCTGTCTCTCCAGCAAGCTGAGCACTGCAGCTTTCTCTGTAGGGCTTCTGGGTGCAAAGAGCTGCTGGTTCAACTGGAGGGCCACTGGGTGAGCCTCCAAACACCCTTCAAAAAGTGACTCTTTGGGGAGAAACCACACTCCTTTTGGACTTGATTCCTGTGCTGTAGCATCTGCCATGGTTGGTGTTGGCAGAGGTGGCTGCACACCCCCAGTGTGGCAGCATTTGGGGCTTTCTGAAGTGGCAGGACATGTGCCATGCTCCTTCTTCTGCAAAATCCTTGCAGTTTTCAGCTGAAACTGCTGGATAGAGCACACCAGACTCTGGTCTTGTCACTTGTGGGTGAGGGTGAGTCTGTATCTGGTCCTAAAGGCTCAGGATTTGGTTCTTTTGTGTGCCCTCACCCTGCCTGGCCAACAGAGAATGGCATCACAGGATGGGTTGGGATGGAAGTGACCTCAAAGCCCCTCTCATCCCAACCCCCTATAGTTCCCAATCCCCTAAAGGACACCTTCCACTGCCCCAGGTTGCTACAAGTCCCATTCAGCCTGGCCTGGAACACTTCCAGGGATCAGCCACAGCTTCTCTGGGTACCCTGTGCCAGGGCCTCCCCACCCTCACAGGGAAGAATTCCTTCCTGCAGTCTGTTCTCCTTGCTGCTCCTGAGCTGCTCACACAGTTCAGGGGTCAGCAGGGCTGCTGCCTCTGGAGGCTGCTCAGAGCTGTGATTAAAGCAGGAGCTGCTCTGCCTGTTGTGTGGTGTCAGGAACAGCCAATAGCTCTGGAAATGGACAACTTAAAATCAGTTGCTCCAGAGGAGGAGGAGGCCTTAACCAAGTAGCTCTTGAGTGTGGAGTGTTCCCAATTAATTAGGATGGCTCTCAGCTGGCAGAATTTGGAGTTTCATGTGCATTTGCAGCCTGCTGTGAACTATTTTGTGTACCAAAGAACAGCTTAGTTGGAAGAGACCTTCAGGATTGAGTCCAACCTTTGACCAAACAGCTTTGTGTCAGCCAGACCATGTTCAGTCTTTCCTTAAACACCTCCAGCCATGGTGACCCCACCACCTCCCTGGGCAGCCCCTTCCAATGTTTAATCACCCTCTCTGTGAAGAAATTCCTCCTGAATACTTCAGGACTTGTAGCCATTTATATAAATTTATAAAAGATGCTTCAACTCCCCATTTTTCTTCTGAGCTGTGTCACAGTACAAGGAATTTTTTTTTTTGTTGTGAAGGGTATTCTTACTGGAAATTAGGGCTCTGAAGGGGATTGTTATTTGGACCTTGACTGTATGGATTAAGATCTGCCTCATTAAATCTCTACAACCCTGTTAAAAAATTTGAATTAGGATGCAGAGGTGTAAATAAAACAGGCACTTAACCCAGCATGGTTAACTAGGCAGGTCTTATAATTCCTCACCAGCTCTTTGGATATGAACTAAATTGGCAAAGAACAGAAGACTTAAAACAAAGCACATGCAGAATGAATCATTAAATGGTTTTGGTACACACTTTGCTCTTGCTTCTTGTTTATTGCTACCACTGAAATGGGAACTGCTCTGTGTTGACCTCTATCTTCTTCACAGTAGGTGGTGGCTCATCCCTCATTCTGTTTTCTAGCAGCAAATGGTAAAAAAAAGTGACAATTTTTTGTATTAAACCCAACTTTTTTTTTTTTCTTCCTCTCCCTTGTGAAAGTGTTTTATACAGACCTCCCCAGTTTTTCTGTACAGCCTCAATCAGGGCCTCACTCCCACTTGTGGGCAGAAATTCCTTCTTAATCTCCCATCTAACCCTGCCAGGTTGAAGCCATCCCTCTTGTCCTGTCAAAGACTGGTCCCAAGTCCCTCCCCAGCTCTTTTGGACCCCCTTTAGGCACTGGAAGGTTTCCTAAATTCTCCCTGGAGCCTTCCCTTCTCCAGGCTGAGCCCCCCCCAGCTCTCTGTCCTTTGTGATGTTCTGGTTCTGTTCTGCCTCCAGCAGGCTCAGTGACATTTCTTAGTCTGACCCACCTTGGCTCCTCTTCTGTCCAGGCTTTGTTTGAATTTTGAACTGTGTTAGATTTTTCATTTGGCCAAAAAATGAGAGTTCACTTAAATATCACTTTAATGTTGCTGCTTTCCCATGCTTATCTCCAAGCTTGAAGGAAAGCAACAGATAAACCCCCACAGTTGCTATTATTGAAATGTAATTGGGCTGTGTGAGTGAAAGTTTTTTAATGAGTTTGTTTGTTTTAATCTGAGGATTAAGCAGTTTACCCTCATGGCTCAAGGGAGGTGAATTCAGATAAGCAGGGATGTGGCAGTAAGGCTCTGCCAGGAACATTTTCTGGAGTCCTGTAACAGGTGGGAGAGTTGCTCATGGGGCTTTTTTGGGAGTTTTGTTCAGTGGGACCAGGGGTGCTGCAGAAAGGGATCAAGGATTTGGGAAGAAGCAGGAGCTCAGACTAGAAATGAGCTGAGTGGACTCATCATGTTCCCTTTGGCTCCTCTTAGTCCTCACAGGACTTGAATTAAAACTTTGGTCACCTGGAGACTGTTGCCCAAAATAACAGACCTGCTTCCCAGTATACATCATTTGTGATGGTCCATGCTGGGTTTGTTCAGAAAATAAAGCTGAAATCAAATGTTTTGTGAGCTCTTGGCCTGTTGGTTGTTCTCTTCCCAGGCAGTGGGGTTGAATTGAATGAAAAAAAAAAAAAACCAACAACCTTTTCCAGTGAAAATAAAAAAGCACTCTGCTGGTGTTTTTTTGGTTGGAGTTTTTTGTGGTTTGGGGGAAAAAAAAAAGTCCTATGCCCACAGCCTTCTTCCTGGGGAAAGCATTTTGTTAAGAGATGTTGTAAACTTTTTATCTGCCTTGTTCTGCCCTGTCCACTCACAGGTCATGGTCATTAAATCTGGACTGATTTGACTGCCCTCACTTGATAAATCACCAGTTTCTTGTCTTGATTTTTATTCTGCTTGGTTCAACATCTGTACACCCAGGGGCAGAAGAGCTGTTCTGCAGCAAGCCAGGGAGCAAACTTGTTATAGCACATGCAGTGTGTTCTGCAGCATTTTGGGTGGTTTTTTTCCTTTAAAATAGTCTGGTGTTGCTGAACTTCACTCTCTAGCCTGGCTCAGTGTGAGAGCAATTTTGAGGTGAGTGTTGCTGGAGATACAGTTTGCTTTTGTTTTAGGAAGAAATCCTTGAATTTGGACAGGAGAAAACAACCTCAAGTTCCTCCAGGGAAGATTTAGATTGGTATTAGGGCAAAATTGAATCACTCAGAGGGTGGTCAGGTGCTAGCACTGCTGCCCAGACAGTGATTTAAGAGATGTGAGGGTGTGGCACTTGGGGATGGGGTCAGTGGTGGCCTTGGCAGTGCTGGGGGAATGGTTGGACTTGATGATCTGAGAGCTTTTCCAATCTTAATAATTTGATGTGTAAATTCCTCTTCTCTTGAAGCTTCTGTGGGTAGGGTTATGTTATCCTGCTTTGTGTGGTAGGATCTGACCCAATAGCTGCAATTCCTCCCACCACTCCCTTTCCCTGTCTCTGTGCAATTGCCCAGATGCTGGAACTTCCCAAAAGATTGATTGTTTTCAGCACAGCATTCAAGACAACCCCACATCCAGCAAATACCTTGGGTAGTTTTGCAGTGCAGGTGACTGGGCTTAGCAGAACTCCTCCCAGGGGGTTTTACCCTGATGTTTGGCAGAGTTTCTGTGCCTGGCTGTGTTTCCCCACCATGGCACAGCACTTTCCTCAGGAGCTCTGTTTGGTGAGAGCCAGTCCACCTTCCTACCAGCTCTCTCCTTCCAGGCTGTCAGAGGCTCCTGGCAGCATTTTGGAGCTGCAGGATGGTGACATTATGACTGATCACGTGAAGGCAACACATTAATAATGAAAGAGTTGTCCTAGAAAGGCCTTCTTGCCTTGACAGTCAGCTGTGATCACAAAACCAATGCAGAAAGTGAAGCTCAGGGGGAGAAGACACTTGGCAGAGGCTTCTTCATGCCTCTCCCTCCTGCTCTGGCAAGAGATGGGAGTCCTAGACCTGCCCATCCCTAATCCTGTTGTTATTTGCACAGCATTATTTACATATTTACATGATGTTGTTAGCACACAGAGGTGACCCTGCAGCACTGAACTCCAGATAAAATCACAGCTCAAACTGTCAGAGATCACAGCAATCCTCTGTGGTATCATTCAGACATCTTTATCCACTGAGGTTTGGTGTGAGGGAGGCTGGGGAGGGAAAGGACAAAGCAAATGACAACTACAGGTTTTGCTCTGCAACTTCTTTCCTTTATAGTTTATTTTGGTTTTTGTTTGTTTGTTTTTTGGTTTGTGGTGGTTTTTTGTTTTTTTTTTTTTTTTTTTGGTTGCACTTTGAATTCAGTTTGTGCCTGTGAGTGAATCTGTCACCTTCCACTGCGAGCCTCTCACTGCTCAGGGCACAGCAAGATCTTTCTCCTCTGTGCTCAACCTGACAAATGATGGTTTCCTGGCTCTCCTGAGGAGTACAAGTGTTTGCAAACATTAATGGAAATACATCTAAATGTAGAACCATCATTCTTCAGTGAAGGTTTCTTCAGCTCAAAACCTGCTGTAGCTCCACTGCCTTCAGCAAGGTTATGAGCACAGTGGCTGCAGCTTCTTTCAAGCCATCACCCCCCCAAAAATTGAGTCTGAGGCTTTTGGCTGCTGGTGCTTTTCCAATTGCTTCAGATTCCACAAGTGCTGGCATCCTGCTGGCTCAGGGCATTGCCTCCTAAGGGAGGGAGGTGTGAGGTGGTTCCATTTCTCCTTCCTCAGCCACAGAAGTCATCCTGGATGTGTAGTTCTGTGGTTAAAAACCTCATTTTTGGAGCGAGCACAAGGTGCTTTTGCCCCTGTGAAAAAGCAAATCCCATCCTGTGGCTCTCACCTGTGTTCACTGATGGATCCATTCACAGTGCCATGATAAAGCCCAGTGGTTTTCTAGCAATAAAGATGGAAAATCCCAAAAACTCTGCTTAAAATGTGTTATTTTATCTCAGACTTGTTTCCTTGGGGCTCCCCTGCAGCTTCCCCAGGTAACAAATGATAGGGCAAGAAGAAACAGCCTCAAGCTGCACCGGGGGAGGTTTAGATTGGATATTAGGAAAAATTTTTTTAATAAAAGGCTGGTCAGGCATTGTGCCAGGCTGCCCAGTCCCCATTCCTGGGGAGATTTAAAAGGTGTGAGGATGTGGCACTTGGGGCTGTGGTTTAGTACTGGATTAACAGTTGGACTCAATAATCTCAGATGGTTTTTCCAACCTAAACCGTTCCATGACACATAAAAATAGTTCACATTGAGCTGCAAATGCTCATGAAGCTCTGGATTACTTCTGAATTTGCTGGGTTTTGCACTTCCACTCATTCAGTCTTCCCCAATAGTTTTCTTTCAATCTGCTGCTGAGGCCTTTTGAAGGCCAGAAGGTGCCAATTTAGTAGAGAAAATGTGACTTTTGTAGCAGGCCTTTTTGTGAAGCACAAACCTCCAGCCTGAGCTTCAGCTGTGTGCTGCTCACTTCCATTTCCCATCTTGTGAGCCTCCCAAGCCTTATGCACAGCCTGCCCACGGCTGCCTGTTGTGCCTGTGCTCCTGAAATCCCACACTTGTGAAATTTGTGGGTTTTTTGTTTTTTTTGAAAGTGTATCTTCCTCCTGGTGACCACCAAGTGGTGCTCTGCGCTGCACCTTGCAGCAAGGCAAGCTGTTGGCATTTCGGGATGAGGGTTTAAAAGCTGTTTTCAGATGCAGGGATGAGCCAGGGAGGAGAAAGGAACAAGCTCAGAGCCTTTTCCTTCCTCCCTCCTTGCTACAAGGATCTCATTATTCACAGCTTTCTGCTGTGCCTGCCTGGTGATTGATGGAGCTTGGTGATCATCAGATGTGATAAGTAGTCTCAGCACTTTCAATTTGGGTGTTCAGCTTGGCTGCCTGCGAGGCTTTGGAGACAGGGAGATGGCTATCTGTGGCTTCAGCACTCCATCCTGGCAGGTGTGTGTCGTTTGGATTCCTAAAAATCACAGGAAGCTTCTAAAACCCTTGTCCCAGAGTAGTTTTGCAGAGATAAAAATCCGATCCCTGTTCTCTCTTGGTTGGTTTTTGCACCCAGTCTGGGGAAAAAGCTCTGTTCACGTTCCTCTTCTCTGGTGTTCTGGCTGTTCAGTCTCTCTGCTGTTAAATTTTGGGGTTGCTGATAGCTGTGTTGCTCTCAGCAGAGGGAAAAGTCCAACCTACATTAACTTGTCTTTGCAGCTTTCCTGTGAGCACTCTCCAGGTGCCACTCTTAGCTTCACAGTTGTGTGTTTTGTATGAAAACATGCATTTTGACAGAGAAAATGTCTGAATGCCAGGCACATTATAATACAGACACTGTAAAATGCAATGGGAATTTAAGGGGCTAACTGCATCCCTGTGAGCTCCATGAGGTGCTCTGTGTGGTGTCGTTGTGGCAGGAATGATCTTTCCAGGTACCAAAAGCCAGGCTCCAGCAGGATGATGCAGCTAAATCCCAGCAGCAGCTCATTTGTATGGAATGCAGGAGCAGAACTGAAAGGGATTGTCTTGTCTGGTGAGCTGAGGAAAAACGTGCAGTGTTTGGAAGCAAAGCCTTGAATTGCAGGGGAAGGAGGACACACAGGACAGCACAGTGGGTTTATAACATGCACTGATTTCTCATTTTCTCATCTCTCCTATGATATTCCAATCTGTGGAGGCCATTTCATCCAGGCTGGATTGCCACCAACCAATATGAGGTACAACTACAACAGAAATAAAGGGAAATTTGGATAACCAAGGGTGATTTGGCTGGATTGTTAGTTTTTAATGCCTGGATGCAGGCTGATGGGCTCTCCCAGGCTGACTACACCAGGAGGGGCTGGGCAGAGCTGGTGTAAATTAGATAAAAGTGCAAAAATACTATGTTTCAATTCTCAGCCTTGAAAAACTAACTGTGAGAAATTCAAAGCATGTCATTGTTCCAGAAATTATCTTTCCCTGGTGGGTGGCTCCATCAGTAGCTATTAAATAGCTCCAATGCAAATTCTGGCATAGGATGTCCCAGATTTTGGGAACTAGAACTTGGGAAAAGAAACTGTGGGAAGACTGGCTCTATATTTGCCCTGCTCTAGACTTCCTTCAGCATCTGCAGCCAGTTGTGGTTGGAAATAAGAAAAAATAGGAAAAAAAAGGAAAAAACTTTTGGTTTGATCCAGTACAGTGGTTCCTGAGTTGCCTTTTTAGATTCCAGTGATGAAATATGGCTTAAATATTTATTTTTCTATATGTTAACAGTACAGACAGTTTTGGACTAAATGGGTGTCTGCTGCAGGGAAAAATTAATGGAATCACAGAATGGTTTTGGTTGAAAGGGACCTTAAAGATCATCTTGTTTCAAACCTCCCCCTTCCATGGGCAGGGAGACGTTGCAGTAAACTCACAGGAATTTCCTCAAAGTCACAATTGTCAGCTCTCCTGTGAAGTGTTGGCTGTGCTGTTTTCTTTCCAACTCTTTCCAAGGCCAGGTTGGGATGGGGCTTGGAGCAGTCTTGAGAGCAGTTCCCTTCCCAGAGCTGGGAAAGACTCAATGAGGGCTAAACATAGAACCAACTTACTGCTGCCTCCAAGACTGGAAATCAGGGAAAGAGCTCTCACTTGAGCTGTAATTAGTTAAATTAGTTAAGCAGGGAGCTCTGTAGTTACAGATGCCCAGGTGTTGGTACACATGCACATCCTTGTTGGCACCCTGCTGCTAGGAAGCAGAAAATTACTGCATTTCCCACTGATTTGAGAGTCTGAGACAACATCTCCTTGTTCCCCAGCACTTCCAGTGGTGATGAGCTCCTCCAAATGAAGCCCTGAGGGTGTCTTTCCTGTCAGGACAGGCAAAAGTTGGTTCAGTTGCTTTTGGAGGAGCTCAGCCTGGTGCTCACCTAGAAGGATCTGGGTGGTGGGATGTCTCCTGACCTTTCTTTTCTGTTTTCCTGGCCAGAGGGTGAGGAAGAGGAAGAGGATGAAGAGGAAGAGGAGGAAGAAGAAGAGGAGGAAGATGAGGAGGACAAAGACATAGACCTGATGGATGAAAGCATGGAGGGTGACACAGAGCTGCCAGGCTTCACACTCCCAGGAGAGACCTCCCAGGAGCCCCTGGCTGGCCTGGAAAACCCTGTGGCCCAGCTGGCTGGAATGTCCTACCAGGTTCCTGACACCATTGAGTGGGAGCAGCAGAACCAGGGTCTGGGTAAGAGAAAAGCCCCTTTTTCCTTTACCCTTCACATCTCCTGCTCTTCACTCTGCACGAGACACTCCCTCGTGCTGATGCCTTGGGAAGGCTGACCTGAAACAGAGACTGGACAGAGAATAAAGTAGATATTTATTGAAAGGCCTTTAGGGTACACCTTGGGCAGGACAGGTGCCTGGCCAGGGCTACACCCAAGATGGACCCAAAATGGTCACAAAAATGGCTGACCAGTCACAAGATCTTACATTTTTATAAGTTTTGGTCCATTTGCATATTGGGGTTT
>JBBMKD010000216.1:57717965-57732685 GCA_037834095.1 Argya squamiceps
TTGGTCCATTTGCATATTGGGGTTTAATTGTCCAATTACAGCTTCAGGTTGTGAGGTCCCATCCTTCTTGTTCCTCCTTTCAGCCCACCCTTGTCTGTGCTTTTGGGCCTGAAAGCTGTCCTTGGTGTGCAGCAGGAAAAGGATTTGTTTTGTCTCCCTGCTCTGTGAGGAGAGCTGACTAACACTGAATATGAGGGTCACAACTGCACCCCTGGGCAGCACAGAATCTGCAAATATGAAATTTAGAGCTTAAGGCATCAGTACCAGCCATGGGTTGGCTCTCAAGCTCAGCACACAAAGCAGGTTCATTCATGAGGAAACCCAGTTCACCAGTGACAGATGGTGAAAACTGGGATGTGTCCCAGGCAGCCTGACCTGACTTGTCATTTTGGGGAAAATGTGGATACTCCAAACCTGCTCCTTCATTCCCAGAGCTTAGTGTTGTCTTGCTCCAGGGGTGGACAAAGAAAATAACTTGTGAGATGAGATTCCTGGGGAAATTTCAGTTCCCTGTGCCCAAGGTGGGTTGGTGCAGGGATATTTGTCCTGTGGGGACAAAGGAGTTGGGTGTTTACTCATCAGCCCATTTGCTATTTCAGCAGGATTTGTCTGAGTTCCAGTTTTCTGGCATTTTAAGGGGTGCATGGTGCAGCCATGGGAACCTGTGCTGGCAGTGTGAAGACAAACCTGCAAAACCTCTGTAAAGCTTTATACAATTTATTCCTACTGTACATATAGGCCCTGTGTTTAATGACTGGACTGACTTACTCCACCTAGGAGTCAGTGTTTAAATGTGTGAGGTCCATGTGATGCAGGTCAAAACTGGTGTGGGGCAAGGAAGATCTCAGAAAGGAACTTGTCCAGCTTGGCAAAAGGCTCTGGAATGATTTTCCAACATACTCAATTCCCAAGCCAAGCCCTGTCAAACACAATGGGAACCTTTCAGGTGAATTTGTGAGAGCTGAACCACATCTAGACAGAAGGCCTTTATGTCTATTAGAGTTAGCTGTTCTGAGAAGCTCATCAAATTAAAAAAACCCCAAAATATAAAAAAACCCCTTTTGTGTATTGTCTATCACATATGTGATTTCCATCACTTCCCCTGAATGTGTAATTCTGATTTAACCTGGAGGATCTCCTCTGTGATGCTGTTTCCAGCCTACTTTAGTGATGTTGGCTTCCTTAACTGAATCAAAAACTGTGTTTCAAGAACTGTGTGGGAGGGTTGATTTCCAGAACCCTGTGGGAGGCTTGGCCTTTGAGGGGAGATTGACTTTGCAGCAGGACTGATCCCTCCCTGTCACACTGGAATCCTGCTGGAATCCTGAATCCTGCTGGAAAAGCACCATGCTGGGTGGTGGCTGTGTCAGCCCTGTTCCACATGTCCCACCAGGAGACATTCCCCACCAGGGGAATAATTCCAAATCCTTGAGGGTTTCTGGTTGTCTTTGGCAAGCTGGGTGAAAGAGGTGTGTGGTGCTGTTGTACATGACAGTGTTTGCCATGAACTGTGGGGTTACAGAGGAGGTTATTCTGTGTCAGGCACAGCTCAGATCATGGTTTATGTGACTGGAGTCACAGCTGCATTTCCAGCTGCTGGAGGAAGAGGCTCAGGGTAGGAGTTGCAGATCTGGTACAGCAGGCAGGTGAGAAAGCTGCTGCTTTCCTCAGACCCTGGAAAGGGCATCTTTCCAAAAGTTTCAGGCAAGGAATAAACAGACTGTGTGGTAAAAGGCAGGATTCTTCTCCCCAGCTTTGACTTCCATGCACGTTGGAGGAGCCCCTGTGAAGTGTGAGTTGGGTCAGCATCAGGGACTCTGAGCACCTGAAGGACTGGGCAGGTGTGGATTTTGGTGTTCTCTGGAAGTCACCAGATGCAAGTGGTTTGGATTCCCTCTTGTTTTGAGGCTGTTGCAGTCTGTGCAGACATCCATGAGGGAGAGGATGAGGCTGTGGCTGAGCTGAGTTCATTTTAGGAACTGGATGGGACTTTTGTGCCGTGCTGTGCTGGCAAAAACAGAGGGGACACAGTGGGATCAACCTCGCTGCTTGTGACTCACCCCTCTGATTCCAGCAGGCAAAAGACAAAAGTGTCTTTACACTTATGTAAAGAGCCATTTATTCTTTTCCTGTCTGGATGACCTCAGTGGCTCTGTGGCACTGCTCCTTCCCCCTCTGCAGTGTGCTGGTGCTCAGGAGTACTCCTAAGAGAAAGGGAAATTATTTATGTTTTAGAGGCAGAAAGAAATGGAACTAGATGAGGAGATTGGAGATAAATGATCTTTAAGATCCCTTCCAACCCAAGGCATTCCATGATTCTGTGAAAACCAAGGACTTGCATGAGCTCCCACTGATAACCCAAGGCCATGGAAGGAGCTGAGCCCAGGGGATGAGAGCTGATTTCCTGGAGTGAGTGGGGAATGGGAGATGCCTCTGCAGAGGTGTAGCCCTTCCCCTCTCCAGTTTGTGCCAGGTGGGAATTCCTGCCCTGGCTCCCAGCTCTGGGTTCCTGGGCACACATCAGGCTCCCTCTGTGTCCATACCTGGTCCTGGTTCTGTGCTTCTTTATGGAGTGTATTTGGGAGAACAGGAAAGGTGGAAAAAGCACACAGCTTGTGTTAAGAACAGAAGAAATCCCCCAAAGCTGGCAGGAAGCTGGAGGAGCTGCTCCCATTGTTCTGCTGGAGCACCTGGAGAGACCAAACTCACTGTAAAACACTTGTTAAGCTTTAGAGCTGCTGGATGGGTGCATGAGCTATTTTTCTTTGAAACCCTTTTTCTTTAGGTGATTTTCATTTTTGAAAATCCAGTTTCTTTTAATTTGGGGACTGCTTTGTAACTGCTGCACATCCCCAGAAGAGCTCTGTGTGTCTCTTCCTTCCCTAAATAGTGCTGAGATGTGAAGAGTTTCCTTATTGTGTAAATTAAGCAGGGTTTGGAAGGGGAAGTTGTTCTACTTCACCTGGGATATAGCACTGGAAAGAGAGACCTGCAGGAAGGTGACAATACCCAACAGAGAACAGGGTGAGGGGACAACATCCAAGCACCAAACTTTCACAGTTGGCATTTTCCATTTTTAAAACACTTTGCACTCATGTCTTCCTCCTGGGGATGCTTCTGTCCTCTAGCCTTCAGAATTTTGACATTTAATGCTAAAATCTATAGTGCAGAAGAGGCCAGGAGTGTTGGAATAGCTGTTCTCATGTTGGAATAGCTGTTCTCAGGTCAGTTATTATCCAGTTTGCTGGCTCAGATGGCTGACATGCTGCAAATCCCTGGAGAACAAGGAGCTTGATCCACAAAACAGCTTGGCAAGAGCAAGAGACAGTTTGGATTTTTTGTAGTGGTCAATGAGAAGGCACTGGAGGAACAGAATCATTAAAAATGTCAGTTCTGGGCACTCAGATGGTCCTGCATTAACTCCAGCTGAGCAAAAGCCATTTGTAAGCACCAGTAACAAGACTGACAGTTTTACAGCCCATCAACTGGCTCTCTAACCAGCAGTATCTAGACAAAGAGTAAAGCAGAAAATGAGAAAATCTGTGCATTTATAAAATAGAATTAGACCCTCCAAAAGCCATCCTGGTAGTCTGCAGCTCTGGGGAAGCAAGAATATGCTTCAAATTTGAAGCTGAGTGTGATTTGGGGTCTGGTTTGGTGTCCTGTTCAAGTGCTTTGCTTTCACAGGTTGCCAGTGAAGGACAGAGCAGCACTTTTGGACCTCTCTGCATTCTCTGTGAAGTGACTTTGGTGTCTCTGTACTTGTTTCTTGATTTGTGTCAAGCTGGTATGTGGCAGGCAAACACTAAATGCCTGGAGAGGGTCAGAGGAACACAAAGACCAGGTGTATAGCTTGAATTTTCAGGGATTAAATAAAAACACCTGTGATTTTCCCCTGCTCCCTCTTTTATGATGCATTACCAGGAGAACTGCAGTTGGTTGAGGTGGGTTCAAATCTGGTGAACAGTTTATGGTTCTTTTCTTATCCCTCATGCATCTTAGAGCAGGTGGTCTCTGCTGTGGAACTCCAAGGAGTTCAGACCCCTCTGCTTCTGTTGGTGGTGGCTTCTCCTCCCAGTTCTCACGTGTTTATTCCCCCAATTCTGTGAGAATTCTTAATTTAACAAGAATGAGCCAAGAGGAGAATGGCCTCAGACTTCCAAGCTATTTCCTGATGCCTTTGTGCTTGCCTTTCATCCACACCCCAAGGTGAATAACTCTGCTATCCACAGTGGGGAACAGCAGGAGATCCAGGGCAATCACTAAGCCTTTAATTTTACCATGTTGGGGCATGCAGGAGTTTGCTTGGTGCATTTAAAATGTGTGGAGTTGGTGTTTTATTCTTTCTCCATTTAGGGCCCACTTGATGTAATTTTTTGTGTGTTTGCTAACATGGTTTTGCACCTTTGTCTTCATCAACCTGCAGTTCCATTTTACATCTGAATTTACTCTCTCTGGTGGCTTGTATGTATGCTAGGTACTATTTTTTATTCTTTGTTTTAATCTAAATCCATTTTTGTCCAGATCTGCCTTTCTTTAGCTGACCCATTGCTGTGTTCTTTGAATCTTTGTTCTTTCTTTATGGCAATACCACATTGCAGGGTTTTAACTTGGGAGAAGTCACCTGAGTTTCCACAGCATTTGTTTTTGATTTCCATCTGCCCATGGAGGAATTGTGCACAGGGGAGTTTTCCTGTGGATAGGATTTAGAGATTAAAAAAAAAAAACAACAAAACCAACAACCAAAACAAACAAACCAGCAATTTAGGAAGAAGTTATGAAGTGTGACAATATAATTCTCAACATGTATTTTCCAAAGTATAAACCATGTCTGTGTTTCATGTATTTTTGTGAGCAGGACATTAGTTCTTACCATAATGGAAGGTTGTATAACTCTCTCAGGTAATGACAAGGCACTTGCACAATAAACACACTTTTGGGATGTGATTTTTTTTTTAAGTACATAATGGATAAAAAATTTTGGCAGCTCTGAACAGCTACTTACAGAGAAAATAGCTCTTGTTGTATTGCAAATCTGTGGTCACAAATTACACTGCACAAACCATGTAACAGATGCCTCTGGTTAATGATGGTGAGGCAGAGGAGCAGAAGGACAGTAGTGGAAGATGATGAATGTTTGAAATGTCATTTTTACAGGAAGACAGGATTAATGCTTTTATGGGCAAAAATAACCAGCATTAGGAAGGCAGGAGCTGAGGCTCAGAAATTAGTAATATGTTCTTTAATTGCTGCCACAAATGGATCTATTTTAAGTCCTCGTACAGCTCGTGGCATTGGAACATCGGAGTGCCTTTTAATCTTTAATGCATTTGTCTCCTTAATCACCCTGGAAAGGCTCATCTGTGTTTTAAAGGTGGTGAGCAAAACCACAGAGAGGCCAAATGACCCCCTGGTTTCACAAGGGAGCCTTTGGCAGAGTGGGGATTTGAAGGAGGGGAATTAAATTAGCACTTGGGCATTGCCTTTCCCTTCTGGAGGCAGGGTGTGCACACCTGCATTTCTCCCTGGAGTGGGAGCAAAGGATCACTCAGAGAGTCACCATCCTAACAGTCCATAGGAATCCCAGGTGGGAGAGGCTGGCAGGAGCCAGAATAACCAGCAAATTTTCCTTCCCCACATGTTCCAAATGCAGCAATCCTGCCCTCTGTGGCCTTGCCCCGTCCATGGTGTTTGTGGGAGTTTTGTGGCACCAAGCACTGGCCATGCAAAGTCTGGCTTCCAGACGGTGCAGACAGAAATGAGCAGTCTCAGGAACAGAGATGATTATTTTTCCTGTCTTTCTGGGTGCTCCAAATAATTTATACAGTTCCATATGTTCCTTGCTAGCTCCCCTTCCCTCTCCCAAGCAGCAGTGAGGCTCCCACCATCAATCTGTGCCTAACTCAGGTTTTAGTCCCTTGTGAGGGATATGCACTCCCTTTGGCATTGCTTCTTTTTTACCTAAGAGATTGTTCATGGTTGCATCTTCATCCTGGAGCAGACTCATATTTAATCAGGTTTGTCTTGTCAAAGGGGATTCTGCATCCTGTGTGTGAGCAGTGATGATGCTCTCTGCCAGCTCAGGGTGACATTTGCTGTTAAAACAACAGAGCAGCTCCCAGGAGGGGACAATTCACAACAGAGATGGCTTTTGCTCCTCGTCAGATCTAATTCCAAGGTGTTTTGGGCAGTGTCTCTCTCTAATATTCCTTCTTTCTTCAGCCTGCACACTCCCTGCTTGGCCCTGTGCTGGGATCTTGGTCAGTGGGACCTTCCAGGAGACACAAAACTTGGGCAAGTCTGAGCCCTGTGGTCCTGACCTGCCACCCTTTTGTGCTCTTCCCTTTTTCCATCCTGCACAAGACTGCTGTGCCCTTGGGAATGAGGCCAGTGTGTTTCAAAGGGAAGACAGGAGCAGTGTGTCTGTCCTGTGAACTGGGGTGAGGAGATTCCAACCACGGAGCACAACCCCCTAATGAGTTGGAGCCACGTCCTTCCCTCTTGGAAGCACCTCAGCCCTGACCTCAAAGCAGAAATCAAGGCTCAGAGAAGGGAAAATAGATTAGGAAAGTGGTTGAGTCCCCATCCCTGGAGGGATTTAAAGGCTGTGTGGATGTGGCACTTGAGGACATGGATTAGTGGTGGCCTTGGCAGTGCTGGGGAAATGGTTAATCTTGATCTTTGAGGGGCTTTTCAAACCAGTCCTGTGATCTTAGGAGTAAATCAGAAGATTGGAGGGTGTCTTGGTGATTCCCAGCTCAGCTATCAGGAACAGGTGACACAAAGCTGTTGCTCTCAATAATCAGGCTGATATTTCACCCTGACGTTTTTGTTGGAGCATATCGGGAAACAGCAGCACTAAAACATCCTTGGATACATTACTTTGAAATACCAGCCCTTCCACCAAGTTTATGCATCTTGTGTCAGAGGAAGCCTAAACCCATTTGTTACCAGCCCTTAAGTGCTGCCTCCAGAGGCTGGGGGAGGATTTAGAGGCATTTTCTCAGTTTTGGCTTTGCCTTTCCTCTCCCTGCCCATGGAGAAGATGGAACCCCATCAGACAGTGTATTAAAATGAAATTACTGGCTACTGCTGGCAGGAGTGAAGAGATCCTGTCCATCCATGGCATTTCTGCTTCTTTTCCTTCAGTTTGGAGAGAGTTGACATGAACACATGGAGAAACTGTCTGCCAGTTTGTGGAGAGAGGGGACTTTGGACACAGTGGTTGATGTGAGAGGTCCCAGTGACTGGGGAGAAGTTCCTAATGGACTCTGGGATACCTGGATGAATCCAACTCTGAGGGCTCCTGCCAATCCTGCCTGCCCTAATCCCCACAAACCTGCTAGGCAAAAATTCCCTGAAATACCTGCAAGGAGGATTCAGCAGCTTCTCTGGTGGACACATCTGTGGAAGACTGCTCTACACAGCTCTGGTAGGGAAGTTGTGGGTGATGTCTGTGTGCAGAGAGCATAAGGGAAGGTTTGCTAAGGGGAACCCTTCACTAAAAGGGTTGTCAAGCTTTGGAACAGGCTGCCCAGGGAAATGATTGTGTCACCAGCCCTGGAAGTGTTCAAAAAACTTGTTGATATGGTTTAGTGATGGAAGTGGTTGGTGGTCGGACTCGATGATATTTGACATCTTTTCCAGCATTAATGATTCTATGAAATTCTCCCTCCTTGGCTTGCTGGGTGGCAGAGAAGGGCAGCTGCAGCAGCACCAGGCTCCTGGGTGTTCCCAGCACAGGAAGACTCCTTCTAAAAGGCTTTCTGCTGCACCTCCAGTTGTTCTTTTAGTCCAAGAAAGCAAGGTTAGAAAACTCAGGCATGTGTCTGAACGTTTCTGACCTTCCCCAGCTGTCTGCCTCTATCCATCTGTTTGACACATCCTTTAAAGTTTGGATGTATCTACCTTGGAGCATGACTTTGCATTTGCTGCTCCAGGTAATTTATCTTGGTTGTTTTTTTTTGCCTGGATTCAAGGGTAGGGTCCATTAACCTGCTCAGAGCTCCGTGCTCCAAAGGCTGGGCTGCATCTGCTGCCCAAGCACCATCTGGGTTCCTGCACAGCACAGTGAGGTAGGAATCCTTCTGGGCTGTCAGCTGCCTTGGACTGCCTGTCCCCTTGCCTGTCAGCCCCACTGGAATGTAAATCAGAGTGTCTTTGTGCTCTTTAGTCTGCAGTAATCCTTGTCCTTTCCCATCCCTGCAGTTTCAGTGTACACAGGTGTCACTTCTCAGTGTGCTTTGCCTCTTCTCCCACCCTTCACTTTCTACATGTCAGAAAACTTGGATCCATTTAGACAGAGGAGCTGGTTTGGAGCTCCTCTCTCCCTTTGGATTTTAGCAGTCACTTAACTCGACTGAAGAACACAGGCAGTGCTGTGCTTTCCCTGGGTGAGAGTTACTCATTTTTCCTTCGTGTGCCTGTCTGGGTGGCCTTTGCCATGTAAAAAGAGGCTTGTTCTTACATTGGAGGAATCACATTTATTTTCTAATAGTGATCTATACTGCAGAGCAAAAATCTGTCTGTTTTCATGGCATTCAAAAAATGGAGAGAGGGGAATGTGAAGGTTCATCAGCCTTGAATTGCCTCTGTCCTCCTGGGGATTTACGTCAGAGGCTGATCTTTGGGGTTAAAATGTTGGGCCCATGGCAGAGCTGGTGGGAGAAAAATGGAGGAAAAGAGCTTTTTGCAACAAGTAGCAGGGAGAGAGAGGGTAACTTGTTGAAAGGGTAATTTTAAAATGTTCCTTCCTAATGAGAATGTGGATGCACTTTCTGCTTGGACAGTGCAAGCCACAAATGACTGATGCTAAACCTGTCTCCCCTCTGGTGTTCACCCAGATTAAGACCCCTTGAAAATCAAAGGAGATCCGAGTTATTTCCTGGAAAGATGCTCTCTCTCTATAAACATATATATATATATGTAGAAGTTCTGCTCTGCCTGAGAGTGAGTTAGGAATGTATATTGGAAATAAGCAAATTGCTCAGACTTTGTCTGACAATAAAATAATTACCTCAAACCTGCAGCAGTTGTTGTTTTGCAAAGATGCTGAGTATCAACATTAATCACAGACAGGGGTCGATATGGTGAGAATTATTGGAGGCTTTTGCATTCTTTTTTTCTTTTTTCCCCCCCTTGTTTCTGTGTAATTGTAATCACAGCCTGGTCCTGGGCTGTAATGAAGGGTTTCAGCCAGGCTGCTCCCTGATAGCCTATCATTTATTTTAATATACCAGCAGCACCATCTGTGCTTGAGGCTTTATTAATGTGAAGTGAGGCCAAGAGATTCTCCAGTCTGAGTCCTTTTTGAGGCTGTTTTTTCCCAAATCCCCCATTCCCCTCTGACCCCTCTGCCTTTCTCACTCAGGTGTGGGGATGGTTCTGCAGGAGTGGCTGCTCAGCCTCCTGTCTCTTGTCCCCAGGGGAGCCCCTGTTTTGTTTAGCAGTGTCACATGCTGTGTTACTGTCACTGTCCCCTTGAGCTGGATGTGCTGCTGCACCCCTCAAACCAGCTTAGGGATGCCCATGCCAAGGTGATCCAGAGGATGCTCCAAGGTCAGGAACACAGCAGAGGAAGCCACCCCTGGCACATGTGGCATCTTGGTGACCCTTCCTGTGCTTTTGCTCTGTGTGCCAGTTGTTCCAGCATTTCCTTCTACACCCTTTGGGACAGGTGTAACACCAGCAGAGGATTTTCAAGACCCCTCAATGGCTTTGGTGTGTGGTTTAGTACTGAGGAAAAATCTCAGTTTTGCCCTTCCAGTCCCAGCAGAAGTTGTTTCCTCCTGTGAGTGAGGGAGTGACTTTGCCCTGCTCCATCCTGGCTTTCCTTACAACCACCCATAAGCAAAATCAGGAAAATGGTAATATAGGGTTCAGTATAAATATCCTGTCAGGAAAATAAGTGCCTTGTGGGTTTTCTTGTCTGTATTTGTTTTTCTGTATTTGTATTTGTATTTCTGTATCTGTTGGGACTGGTTAAATACAGTCTATTGATTATTTGGTTTTAGGGAGTGTTGAGTAGAGGGTCAAGTATCATGTTAGACCCAGTGATATCCTGAGGGAAGCAGTGTTTTCTGGTTATATCTGCTCTCCCACAGCCAGAACATGTTCCTGTGGGTGCTGTTTCACCTCTTAAGTCACAGTTTGCAGAGCCTCCATGGTGAGTCAACCCTGCTCCACTACAGTTGGATGGACTTTTCCAGCCTAAACAATCCTGTGATTCTTTAATTGCAGTCTGGAGCTGGAGAGGCAGGGAGTTAATTTAACTTTTGCTAGACAGGGGCAGCCAGGAGCATGTTTTGCTAAGGTGCATGTCTTAATGGAGCAGATAAAGTCAGAATCTCAGCTGATGAGTGCTCTGGTGAATGCTCTGGTCCCACAGCCTTGGAGCTGCAGAGGGATCTGTGATCTTCTCTGGGACATGAATTTTGGGCTGCATCACTGGCTCCTTGTGTCTGATTTCAGCCTTTGCATCCTGCCAAGCTCAGAGCAAGAGCCACAGTGGTTGTTTGGCCCAGGTTTAATGTCTCAAACTAAGACATTTGGCTGCAGGCAGGCTCTGACAGCACCAGGCAGACAGAAATGCCTTTGGGGCAGGGCAGGGCTTGGGCTGCAGCTCCATGACTCCTTCCAAAGGCTCTGCAGGGGATTCTGTCCCCAGGGATGTCCCTGCAGCTGGTGGGAGCTCCTGGGACAGTGCATGGACATTGCCTGGCACAGACAGTGGGACTGGATGATCTTAGAGGTCTTTCCCAACCCCAGTGGTTCTGTGAGATGCTGCAGCACCATCCCTCCAAACCAGAGCAGGCAGCCCTGAGCTGGAGTCACCTGCAGGAGGAAAAGCACATCCAGTGGTACTAATTGACAGCAGCAGTGATTAGTTATTGAGGTTTGGTTAGTCACTACTGTGTGGGCTCTGAAGATGAACAGGAGGGTTTAAAGAACAGTGGGACTTGGTGGGGTTTTTTTAAAATATAATCTGAATGTGCTTCAAGCTCCTGCCAGCAGTTCCCCTGGATATATTACATAGTGTGGGTGGGCAGGAGAGTTCCCCTGTCCTGGGATGAGCCAGGAGAGGTCTGCAGCTGCCTGGATTGTCCTTGAGGGTGCTGGAGTCCCCTCTGATGGCCTCAGGTGTTTCCCTCCTCTGCTCTTCACTGCATAGAAGTTAGACTGGATATTAAGAAAAAATTCTTCAACCAAGGTATTGTTCAGCCCTGGCACAGCTGCCCAGGGAAAGGTGATGTCCCCATCCCTGGAGGGATTTAAAAGACCTGTGGATGTGACACTTGGGGACGCTGGCTACTGGTGGCCTTGGCAGTGCTGGGGGAACAGTTGGACTTGATCATCTTGGAGGGCTTTTCCAACCTAAATCATTCTATAATTCTATGATTCTAAAAGCAGATTTCACTAACAGGGTGATGAGTGTTGGACCCATCCTGTCCTGTCCCCAGCCCTGAGCAGGGATGCAGAGAGTTCCCCCATCTGAGATGTTCCCCAAGGTCCCTCTAAGCTTGGGATGGGTTGTGTTAATGCTCAGGGTAAATACATGGGGAGAAATAGGGCTTATTTATGCCTGGGTAAGTAGGAAAGCTTAGATACTGCTTCTGAAATCCTGGAGAAAATCCTAGGGACGGTCAAGTTCCAGGGGGAAATTTAGGCTGAGAGTTGTTTTTTATTGTTAGTCCTGTAACCACAAGAGAGTGGATTTGAATGGCAAACTGGGGAATCGTGACAAAGAGGAGAAATTAAAGCAAAGCCTCTGTTCCAAATCCTTATGAGAGAAAGGGCAGGATGATATAGTAGGAGCACTGGCCTGGAGGGATGTGGGGGGATAAAGGAACAGAGAGAAAAATAACAACCAGCATTTTAACTCTGAATCCTCTGTGCCATTCTGCCCCTCTGTGCATCTGGAGAGGGACACAGCAGAGATGGAAAGGGAATGAGGAAGAAGGAGGATAACCAACAGGATAAATTAACATTGGATAACCAGAGGATAAATGGGATCCAGTGCAAGGAATGACTGCAGAGATCTTGTCCAGAGCCCCAGAGTGCCAGGAGGATGAGCAAGGGGAGTGTTGCTGTGTGCTGCCTTATCCATAAACTTCTAGAAAAATGCTCGTGGTCACTGCCAGCCTCACTGACCTTTGGTCTGGCCAAAACTGCCTCATCTGATCACAGCCAGTGTTGCTTTTTCATGAGTCCTTGAGCAGATCACTTCCCCACCCTGTGCCTGAGTGCTGGTGTTCATAGATGGGACATTTCCAAAGCTCTGTGGGGGCTCATTCTTTTAGGTTCTTTTGGGCAGATTCTGACCCTCCTTTGCATGTTTGTAGAGCTTTTATCACGTGTGTGTGTGTGAGATCTCGGGTGGCCTTTCAGCTCTCACAATAACAGAAATTAATAACAAGAAATTAAGTCTCTTCTGCTGTATTACATTTTGCTCATTAAATATTCACAGTTGCTGGGACAGAAATCTGTATTGAAGCCTGCTGGAGGGGAGGGCTGTGACCCCTGGATCAGCAGTGAATTGGTGTAGGCTGGAGAGTGAGGAAGAGAAGGATGAGCTCTGTGTTTGCCTTTCTCTGGGAGCATCTGCCTTCAGAGATGGGATGTGGGGCTCAGATGATCCAGCACAACCATCCTTAGATTTTCTTCCTTTGGCAAAAGATTCCCCCTGCAGCCCTTGGCACGTGCCAGGGACAGAAAACCCCAAAACTGCCTGGTTTTTGCAGACTGGCAGGGAGCTGTGACTCAGGAAGGGAAAGCACTTTCAGTGTCTTTCAAATTCACCAGACTCCACATAAAACAGTTTAATACTGAAATCAGAGATGTGACCTTGTCAATAATTTATCTGAGGGACCAAAGACAGGCAGCTGAGTCCAGACTTCAGTGTCATCCCCTTCCCTGGATGAGGGCTTTGCTTGTTTTCTTTTGTGGTCAGGCCGCCCTGCAGTTGCTGTCTCTGTTGGACTGAGCAAATTTCCCTCTTGCATGATCTTATCTCAGGTCTTCAAGGCAGAAAAGCTGCTGCAATGGCACAGAAAGTCATGGCATTTCCAGCAAGGCACCAGGTTTGCTTTGCTCAGCTTCCCAGGGTCTTGTTTTCTGTTCCCAGACACCAAATGGAAATTTTCCTGGATGTATAAATTACCTGTGGATTCCCAAAGCTGGTTATGGGTCCAGCAGCTCACATGGAAATGTGTGGGTTGTTGCTCCTTTGGTTTTGGTAGATCTGTTCATCTCTTTGAAATGCACTTTAAAAATGAGACTTCAGCTCCTGTGTCCCTTTGGGTTCAGGTAAATGTGGACAAATGGCATTTCTCAGTCTGGCGAGGCTGATAAATCAGGATGTTGTGATGAACTGGTTTGAGTCAAGAGTTCTTTGGGTCTGTCAATCAAACCTGCAACTAGGCTGGATCAGTTACTGCCCAAATCTGTCAACTAATTCACAATGTTACAGGGTAAAGCCAGTAAACTGCTTTTCATGTTTAGGGCTAAACTTCAGAAGTGCTCTGCAGTTTTATTGTTTTTGTACCTACAAAGAATTTCAGATTTCAGGTGGCCTGTAGAGGTTTTGTTTGTGCTGTGGAAAAAGCAGCTTTTCCCTTGGGAATTCCCTGTGCAGAGTATTTGCAGTTAAAAACAAAAAAAAATTGCAGCTACTTCTTTAGAAGACTAAGGGGAGATTTTGACAACCCCAACCTCTTTCCTTACTAATATTTGTTAGTCTTGCAGCTAAGGTAAGAGCAGCTCACTTGTGAATCACAGAATCTCATCTTGTTTCAACCCCCTGCAACCTTCCATTAGACCAGGATGCTCCAAGCCCATCCAAGCTGGATTTGAACATTCCAGGAGTGGGGCAGCCACAGCTTCTCTGGGCAAGCTCTACCAGTGCCTCACCACCCTCAGCATCAAGAATTTCTTCCTGACATCTGATCTAAATATCTCCTTTAAAACCACAGTGCAATCAGGCCACTACAAAAAATGAGTTAAAAAAGTGTCCTCTGCTTATTTCTTCCTTTTGGTTTGTCAGTGACTTCTTTCTGTGTGTCTCTCTGCAGAGTTTGTCTTCTTAGGGGGCTGAGACCACTCTTGTCAAGCCAGCAGAAAATTTTGTGGCCCATTTGGTGATCTTTGGAAAGCAAGCAGTACCAAGTGGCCCTCAGCACTGAGATCATAAACACTTGCTGCTGCTTTGAAAGCAGATTGACCTCTGAGGCTTTATCCACATAATGTCATGAAGGTTCTCTTTGCATCAAATTGTTTCTTGGTTATTTGAACAGATGATGGCAGCAAAATCAGGAGTTCACTCAGAGATACTCAAAATACCTTCCTAGAGCCACATCATATCAGTGTCCTAATCAGAGAGTGGGCTCTGGCTTGTTCCAATCAGGGCAATGCCCTCTCAGGGTAAGTGAATTGTTTCTGATTATCTTAATCTGCTTGGAGAAACTCCAGATATATTAATTTCTGAGCAGAAGGAGTGGGATGGGAGGATGCCACAGCACTGACTGGGGGTGTGTTTGGGGCAGCAGCAAACCCCACAGAGGCTGGAGTCACACAGGAATTCTGTGCCATGTGTGGAATAAATGGGAAGTGTGGATAGCAGAGGATCTGAGGATAAATCAACCCTTTTGATGCCTTGGGAAGGCTGACCTGAAACAGAGACTGGACAGAGCTGGAGAATAAAGTAGATATTTATTGAAAGGCCT
>JBBMKD010000216.1:57732785-57776231 GCA_037834095.1 Argya squamiceps
TTTGGGCCTGAAAGTTGTCCTTGGTCTTCAGCAGGAAAAGGATTTGTTTTGTCTCCCTGCTCTGTGAAGAGAACTGACTAACACTGAATATGAGGGTCAGAACTGCACCCCTGGGCAGCACAGAATCTGAAAAACGTGAAAGCTAAAACTTCAGGCATCATTCCCCCCTCACCATTTCACTGCAGGGCTGTGCAGAGCTTGTCTGGGAGGTGATGGTGGTTTTATAAAGTTCAGTGGGTGGCAGCAAACTTTACCAAGATTTTGGGATATTAATTTGTCTGCAAATCCTCACTTGTAACTCTTAATAGGTGCTGCAGAGAAAAGAGAGGTTTTGCTTCACAGCAGCCCCTGGAACAGCCCTCTCCACTGCACTCAATATATGAGGAGCTAGGTTGGAGGTACAAGACCAGAGGGACGTGGAGGTAGAGCTAGTGCTTAGTTTGGTGTTTATCCTCTCAAGCCAGGGCACCTCTCCCAGGTGTAGATAAAATCTAAAGGGGAGCCAGGAGCTGCAGACTCCAAGTGATGGGCAGACACTGCTCCAGTTTGGTGCTGCTGAGTTTTGTACCATCAGCCCCATGAAACCAGGTTTGCTTGTCTGGGGGTCGATTTTGGCCTTGTGCTCTTTAGAAATGCAGATCAAAAGAGGCCAGGTCCTACTGTAGCCCACACTTTGAAGCTGCCCATCTAATCAAATTAGATTATCAATTGCCCAGTAATCAAAATTTCTCCTCTTCTTAAAGCATTTCCCTTCAGAGTTTTTTAAAGTGGTTGAAATCAGCCAATATCCCCCATGCAAGCTAAAAATGGAGCTGCCTTCTCCACCTTTTGTCTGCCCAATGTATTTGTAGCTCCTTCATTTGGATAGACCAGCACAAGTCACGTTCTGCCTCCTGCAAGAACTTTTTGTCTGTCAAACTTTCTCCTCAGGCAGCACAGGCTCAGTGAAACCTTTTTGTTTGATTGCCATCATCAGGGGTCTGGGTTGTTATTACTGAGGAATACCCATGGAATTGTATCTGTGCTGAAGATACTTGCAAGTTTTCCTTTGCTGGCTTTGGGTCTCCATTTGGCTGTAAATAGAATCAGAGAATCACAGAATGGTTTTGGTGGGAAGGGACCCTAAAGAGCATCAGTTCCACCCCCTGCCATGGGCAGGGACATCCTCCATTACCCCAGGTTGCTCCAAGGCACATCCAGCCTGGCTTGGAACACTTCCAGGGATGGAGCAGCCACAGCTTCTGTGGGCAAACCTGTGCCAGGGCCTCAACACCTTCACAGGGGACAATTTCTTCCTAATATCTAATTCAGCCCTGCTCTCTTGTCAGTTTGAAGCCATTCCCCCTTGTCCTGTCCCTCCAGGCCCTTGTAAAAAGTTTCTCTCTACTTTTGCTGTCAGCTCCCTTCAGGTCCTGGAAGGCTGCAGTGAGCTCACCCCAAATCCTCCTTTTTGCCAGGCTGAACAGTCCCAGCTCTCCCAGCTTTTCCTCACAGCAGAGGGGCTCCTCTGATCATCTTGGTGGCCTCCTCTGGACCCCCTCCAGCAGGTCACTGTCCCTCCTGTGTCTGACACCCCAGAGCTGGATGCAGCACATCCTGTCAGTGCTGTCAGCTTTGGTTCCCCAGTCAGCAGATGAAGATGTTTGTTTATATTAGAGAACTGTTGTGAGTGCAATTAATAAAGCTGCGAAGCTGAAAAGTAGTTGAAGAGCTGAATATCATTATATAATGAGACCTCCTTCCCAGTAAATGATGTGAAAAATGATTTCTTCTGAAGAATAACAAATTGCCCTGGCTTTTTACCCTAATTGTAGATGCTTGATTCTAATTTGTTGTTTGTCATTTCCATGTAAATGAAAGAGTTTTAGCTATAATTACTGTATTTATGGCAAACAAGATATTATCATTTTCCAATGCTCACGGAACACTGGCATGTTTAGAAAGAGAAGAACTGAATAATTATCCCCCTCGTGCAGCTCTAGGGAGGGGTCTACAAGTGATAGTCTCCAGCTCTGTCTGCCAAGCAGGTCTTGCACAAAGGCAGCTGATCCCATCAACCCTCTTCTACATTTGGGGAGCCAACTCAGAGACATGAAATGACTTTCCCAGTGCACTCAGTGCTCCAGGTGCCCAGAACCCTCTGGACAGCATCTTCTTGTTGTCACTCTCACAACACAAAAGACAGCAGAGACATCACTTTGGTTGGCACTAAATTTCCTGGTTTGTCCCAGTTATCCCAGTTCAGAGAAGCTGTGGCTGCCCCATCCTTGGCAGTGTTCCAGACCAGGTCCCTTCCAGCCCAAACCACTGTGTGACTCTGTGGTGATTCTCTGCTCCACCAGAATCTGCCTTTTCCCTGGCCCAGTTTCCAGTGTCTGAAGTTATAAATCAGAATGCTGAGGTTTCTGACCATGGGAGGCTGTGCAGCACCTGACCTGACCCCACACCACTGGCTTGGGGTGAGCCCACATCTCTGTGAAGACCTCGCTGTGACAAAAGCCCAGAGAGTGTAATGTCCCATGGAAATGTCGGGCCCCAGCCAGAAAAGGGCTGCAGGATGTCACAGTGTCAAAATACGAGGATTTGTCCTGCTGGGTTTCATCCCATCCCAGGCACTCTGCTCCTCTGGTGTTCAGGCTGCTGCCAGTGTTGGGCACAGCACACAGTGAGGCCAAAGCCTTTCCCTGAGAGGTGACTCCAAAATCACCTCACAATATTCCCCAAGCTGAGCCTTTTTCCCTGGGAAATCATTTTGAGGCAGCAGCTGCCAGGTTCTGTGTGGGGTCTGCCAGCAGCAGGGAGTGAGCACGTGTCCCCTGGAGGGGCTGATTCCTCCTGGGCATGGATCCATCACCCTGGTGCCTGTGGAGAGGTGATTGCCCACAGCCCCTGTGGCTCCTGTAGGCACCAAGCAGCCTGGCAGGACAAGAACCATGTCTGATTGATGTTTCATTTCAGCCAGTGCTGTAGTAACCCCTCCTGATGCACCAGATCCTGTTGCTTTTGCCTGCTGTCACCTCATCACTTCGAGGGACGTGTCCAGAGTGCTTCCCTCCCCCACTGCACATGCTGCAGAGTGGCAGTGTTCATTCCAGGAGCACTGCAGGGAGGGGGAAGGCTCATTCCCACCACTCTGGCTCTGTGCCCTGTGCCTTCCCTCCCTGTCTGCCTCACTTCCAGGCACGGAGCGTTTCTGTGCCATCACTTTCCTGGAGCTCAGAGCCTCATCAGCAGTCTGCTGACACCTGGCTCTCCTGTGACCTTCTTGCCCTCCATGGACTGCTGTAATTCCTGGAGTTTTCCCTGGGTTTTTTAGGGGATAAAATCTGCCACTGACTCAGCCATTTGCAGACAGAGGAATAAATCACTGGCAGTGTAAGCACATTGTGCAACTCATGAAATCCTGCTGTGTCCATGTTCTCTCCTCACTTGGTTTGCTTTGCCCTTTGCTCAATCTCTTTTACCTCTGTGAGTTTCTGAGGGCCCATTCCCATAGGTGCACCTGGAATGCTAAAAGTAGTTTGGGAAAACTGACAGAGGGCAGGTTTGGCTGGGGAAAAATGGGAAGAAATTCTTCCCTGTGAGGGTGGGGAGGCCCTGGCACAGGGTGCCCACAGAAACTGTGGCTGCCTCTGGATCCCTTGAAGTGTCCAAGGCCAGGTTGGATGGGGCTTGGAGCAGCATGGGAAAGTGGAAGGTGTCCCTGCCCATGGCAGGAGGTTGGAACAGGATGCTTAAAATAATGGCATCCTAAAGAACATTTGTTTTCAAAAAATCCCATTTTATTGTGATTTAATATTTGTACTGTCTTAGCTCCCAGAACATCCCACACAGATGGAGGTGTTCCAGTAGGGGCTATAAAACTATGAAGGAAGAGGCTCTGACACAAGGAAAAGAAGCACAAGTGACCTACTAGATATGATCTATCACATCTTTAATATTCCCATAGAAAGAATGGAAAATGGAATAAGAGATCCATTTACTTGCCCATAGTTATACAAGAAGTCAGGGTCAGGTGTCAGGAGCTTTAAGGCGCCATTTGGTGTTTGATCACAAGGAAATCCAATCACAGTGGGAACTGATGCTCAGTTCTGGGTGCAGGAGGAATGTGGAATAAGACTTGTCCTGTTAGCAAACATAAGCAAGTTCATTTTCCTTTTGTGACTAACACTGGACAATGCTGCTCTTCCCAAGCATTTGCAGGAAAATGAGTCTCTGTGATAATCAGATCTTATTTTTAGCATCTAATCGATGCTCAGGGCTTTGTGATTTAATTACTGGAATACTGTGAAAACACAGTCTAATACCTGTTTTTTCCTTCAAAGGTCAACTCCATCATTTTTGTTTCCAACCATTTAGTTCTTTATTGATCTTTATGTCATTTCATGGGGAGTGCTGCATCTTGGCAGATGAAATAAAGGCCAAAACTTGAAATAAGAAGAATACATCCTTTTTCTTAAACACAAAAATGGAAAATCCTCTATTTCAGCCCTTGCTGCTGACAAATCCTTCATACAGTGTCCCCAGGAAATAGGATTCTGAAAATTACTTTTGTTCTTTATGGAAGGAAAAACATCAAACCATGAATCTTTTCCGAGCCTGATTAATATCAGACATAAACTGAAGCACAAAAAGAAATTTTGCAGTGTAGCTACTTGATCCTTTAAAGTAGATGAGGCCATGGGCTCTGTGAGGAGGGCAGCAAGGTCTCTGTGGTTTGCATTTAGAGAGGGCTTAATGAGAAATACCAATATAGGGGAGTATCACGTGGCTCCAGCTGGAGATTTGGAAGGTGTTTAATCAAATAACAGCCCACCACCGTTTTGCTGCTGTCCTCCAGCTGAAATGAGGTGCTGTTGGAGCAGAGGGATGCATGAGGTACTCCCCACCTGCAGCTTCTCCACCTTTTCCCATCACTGCCACCTGACATTTGGTTTTAATTTGCAAAAAATCCATTCTGTTTTTGCCAGACTATGGGAGAGGCTGCTGGGTTATGGAGTGAAAAACAGACTTGGAGAAAAATGTGCATGGACCGAATTCCAACTTGTGTTCTTTTCCTGTAAATATACAGGGGCAAACCCTCCAGCCATCCCTCAAAACCAGCAGTGGTTTAAGGGGGACTTGGTGCCAGAAAGAGCTCAAATATTGGTGTAAAAATTGGCTTGGTGTAAGGACAGAAATCCCCACACTGTTTGTGCAGCTCAGCTCTGGGCTCTGGGATGGGCCTGGTGCCGTGCTCGTGTCTGAACTGCTGCTTTCCTCTGATCCCTGAGGGGGCTTGGGCAGACTGAAAGCACCACATGGAGCCTGCTGGCAGGAGGAAGGATTTCTCTCCCAGGGTTTCTCTCCCAGGGTTTCTCTCCCAGGGTTTCACTCCCAGGGTTTCTCTCCCAGGGCCACATCCTCGGCCGCTGTAAATCAGGAAATAGGAAACCCCAAGGATTGCAGTGCACCTCGAAGCTTCTCCAAAAATCAGCCAGGAGGGTTGAGATTGTGGAATCACAGGATGGTTGGGACTGGAAGTGACCTGGAAGACCCTCTCTGTTCACACCCCTCTGCAGGGACACCTGACACTAGCCCAGGTTGCCCCAAGCCCCATCCAACCTGGCCTTGACTGCACTTCCTGGGGAAGGGTAATGGTTCCCCTCAAGGCATTGCCCTGTAAGTTTGCACAAGCCATGCCAATCATTAAATTTGTTGCATTTATATTCTGTTGTATTCTAGTTCTTGGTAATTTTACCAAATTTTGGCTGTTTGGACCAAGATTTTTCGACGGTGCTTGTCCCAGACTTTTTAAGAAAATTTTGGCTGAAGAAGTTCACCTGCTCCAGTGGATGAATCACGGGAAGAATAAACCCCTAATAAATTTTTTGCTGGAGACCTCTGAGAAAAAAAATAATTGTATGGCAGAATTTTAGAATTGAGAGTGCAGGGATCAGAAAAACTCTCTAAGAGGTATTATCAGTGCTCTGAAAAAAGCACCGGAAAAGCCTGGAAAGCTTTTTTTCATAGAACGTGGCTCTTCAGCTGCTGCTTCTAGGTAGTTTTATTTGGATAGTGGGATGTAAACAAAACAGCACACAAATCCCACCTTAAAAAGGTTATAAAAGATGCAAAGTCAAGGCTTATGAGTAAAGAAAGATTTTTCATCTTCAGCAGGTTTGATGAGGAGCTTCCAGGGAGACCTTAGACTCCCTTCCAGGGCTTCAAGGGGCTCTAAGAGAGATAGAGAAGGACTTTGGACATGGGCATGAAGTGACAGGACAAGGGGGAATAGCTTCAAACTGCCAGAGGGTAGGGTTAGATGGGATATTGGGGAGGAATTCTTGACTGTAAGAGGTGGGGATGCCCTGGAACAGGTTGCCCAGAGAAGCTGTGGCTGCCCCTGGATCCCTGGAAGTGTCCAAGGCCAGGTTGGACAGGGCTTGGAGTAACCTGGGACAGTGGAAGGTGTCCCTGCCTGTGGCAGGGGCTTGGAACAAGACTGTCTTTAAGGTCCCTTTAACCCAGAGCAGTCTGTGATTCCCTGAATCTGGTGAATATGAACATTTTCAGCACACCATGAGCTGAGGCAGGGTGGATTCTCACTGCTGGTGATTCCCTGTGTTGCTGCAGGAGCTGTGCCAGGGCAGAGTGAGGGAGAAGCTGATCCCACCTGTGCTCCAGCAGAGGCGTTGCCATTTCCATAAACAAAGTTTGCATTTCCTCTCCCAGAGCAGACAGAGCTTTTGAACACAGTGTGATCCAGTAAATATTTAATCATACAACAAATTGTGGCAGCCAGTTCACAGCAACGTCCTGCTGATGCCTTTTAGGATAATGGGAGGTTTTGTACCTTGGCTTGGTTTTAATATCTTGTGTCTGTCTGGGGCCACTGAGGGTGAAATAAATTGTGTAGCTGTCAATATGTGTTTTGAAGGCCCCACAGAAGAGCTGAATTCACAGAGAAATGCCAAGGCACAAGGGCAGTGCCTTTGCCAGCCTCAGCAAGGGACTACTCACTGTGGACAGATAATGTGGAAAACAGCTTAAAAAGTGCAAGGGAAAAGGAAAAGGAGGAACCAGACCTCATTTCCATGGCATTTCCATGGGGAAAGGAGTGTCAAAAGGGTTGATAAGGTCAGGGAAGGAGTTGGGAAGCACATTTTAGTTCCTACTTTCTGGGTGAGCGTGGTGAGTTGTCTCCCCATCTCCATTTCTTTTCCAGGAGTTTTGGGCAGGTTGTGGCAGCCTTGGGTTGAAACCAGGCTTGGGTTGCAGCTGGACAGGCAGGGAAAAGGGTGTAGCTGGTACAGTTCAGGGACCAGACGGTGCCATGGTAACTATTGAAGTTCCCTGGGTTAATTCAAAGTTCACCCAAGCAGAATTTTTTTTATCTGAAAACATAAATGGTAATTGTCAGTTTGACATTTGTTTGATTATCCATCTGTTCAAAGTCTTCTCGAGTTGGGCAATTCATGCATCAACATTCCCATCAGGTAGGTGTGGTTGTTGGGGAATTAAAAATATGCTGCCTTCCAGCCAGATGCCATTTTCTTTATTATTTATTTGTGCTAGTAAGTAAATTGAAAACTGTGCTTTTTTAAGGGAAAGGAGCTGATGCACCCTTGTGCCATTAAGTTGTCAGGGCTGAGCAGATGGAGCACGAAGCATTTCTGCAAAATTGTTCTCACAAGTCTCATTTGGGGAAAAAAAGTTTAACCTGCAAGAAAAAGGGATGAAATCTGTAATGGAACAGGGCAGGTTGCTTGGTATATACAGACTGATTGAAAGTAATCAATCTCTTCCTTATTTTTTACACTGTAACCAGTTCTCCTTTGCTGAAAGAGAGCAGGTTTGGATTAGATATTAGGAAAAAAATCTTGACTGTGAGGGTGGTGAGGCACAGGTTGCCCAGAGAAGCTGAGGATCCCCCATCCCTGGCAGGGCCACATTTTCACCACTGGTCTGGGGGTCGTGGTGGAGAGTTATTAAAATGTGGTGGATGAACCTTCATCAGTAGCAAGATGGAGTTCTGGAATGAAGCTGTAAGTGCTGGGTTTGAAACCAGGCAGCATCTGCAGGAATGAGTGATAATGTGCCATGGAAAAACAGAATTGCTTTAACTGATGATTTAAAAAGAGGCTATGATTAAAACAAGCTGATTAGATGAAACCAAAGTGACAAGACAAAGCAGCAGGGCATCCAAGAGGGGAAGGGGGAGACACAGCTGATGGCAGTAGGGCATGAATTATTGATTGAAATCTCCACCAGAAGTCTTTGCATTTTCTTATCTGGGAAGGGAGAGAATGAAGGAGAAGCGGACAGAAATATTAAGCAGCTTTATCATTGCATTGGAGTGGATAATTAGGCAATTAGGATTACTAAAAGTTGGCAAAGCAAGAGCCCCCGAGGACTTGTGCTCCTGATTTCAGAGGAGGGTGGAGAGGGAAGCTGGGAAAAGCCTTTGGTGAGAGATTTGATGGTGCCTTGTGGTGAGGCTGAAAGGCAGAGCCAGGCTCTGGCCCCCAGTCCCCTGAAGCTGCCAGGACAAAGGAGGGCACAGGAGACCTGGATAATGAAAAAGAGCTTGTCTGGAGATGGAACAGCAGCAGGGAGGGAGATCAGGAGTGAAAACCTCAACATAAAAAGGATCTGGACCCAAGTGAGTCCAGAGGAGACCACAAAGATGCTCTGAGGGCTGGAGACAGGCTGGGAGAGATGGGAATGATCAGCCTGGAGAAGAGAAGGCTCTGGGGAAACCTTCTGATTTTGGGTATCCAGTGCCATAAGACCCTCAGGTGTCACCTGCTGTCCCCTCCCAAGCCTCCTGCCCGCATCTGCCAAAACCTGAACTTCCAGAAGGGTTTTGCTCACAGGGAATTGTGACTGTCCCCTTTGGGCCAGGTCTCTCCAAAAAGGGCCAGGCAGACAGCACAGCCTGCTCCTTACCTCTGCCTCACTTCTTTAGCTGGCACCAGAGCTTCTGAATAGCTGGCTGCACATTTTGAAGGGGAAAGCTGGGCAAAACTGACTAAAAATAGCACATTGCATCTGTAACTGTCTGAACTCATCCTGGGCTGCTCTGAGGCCAATGTCAGATGACCGTGCTCCTCCTCTGTGCTCCTGACTGGCTTAATCTTTAAGCTATATGTTATTTAAAATTAATTTGTGGAGATGCAGACATTATATAAATCACTGAGGAGATGTCAGATTATGGATGTAATTTGCAGAAGTGCTCCACACTCATCTCACTTAGCTGCCCATGAAACCAAGGGATCAAAATTAAGCTGAGGCAGAGAGTTTGAACCAGTCACCATCCTGAAAGTGCCCTGGAAGATGAGCCAGCACTGCAGACACTTGTTAGTAATTCACACCCAGAGACTCTTGTAATTTCTTCAGGACATTCAGTGATCAGAGAAAGGAGGATTAAAGGGGATGGTGAAAAATTCATGGACTAGAGTATTTCTTACTAATTATTTGCTTGGCCTCATTGGCAAATCACCTGGTGTTCTTGGAGAGTGCTGCGTTTTCATGGGAAGGTGCCAGCCACGAAGTTCCTCTCCCAAGACCAAGCCAGAATATTAATTATGGATTCTAATTGCATAATTAGAGTCTGAAGCCCAGAATTAATTGATGGTAGCTGCTTAGCATAGATATCAGTTCTGCCTTGCAATAATGCTCTGTCTCCTGCCCACACTCGTGGTGTCCTCAGAGGGGTAAATCAGTGCAGCAGCCAGTGCTTGGTTTTGGTGACACAGTGGCTTGTGATTTCCTCCCAGTGTTATGCATTGGTGACATGAGAAATGTTTGTAATTCATGGTAATCCAGTGCTCCTTGACTTGTCCTGGCCCCAGCCTGACAGGTCTGGGACCTTGGCTGTGACAGCTCCACACTCTGCTCCTTCCCAGTGTGGTCCTGCCAGGACCTTGAAGGGTTTCTGACCTCCTGCTGCCTCAATCTCATTAATTTGGGGTCATTGTTTTCCTCTAGCAGAGGTCAGAGGCTGTGGCTCCATTAGAGCATCCCCTGGAGAGGCACCTAGTGAGGGAGAAATCACCTTGGGTTGTTTATCCTGTGACCTGGGTTGATTTCCAAAGGCTCCTGGTGCTCTGCAGGCTGGGTTTAATAACAAACAAATGGGAAATAGCAAATTAAGATTTGTACTCTGGAGTTGGTGGGCCCCAGTGGGTGTGCTGCTGTTGTTTTTGTGGAGCAGAGGGGAGCAAAGCCAGGATCTGTGTTCATTAAAAATAGGTAATAGAATATTCTTAGCTCAGAATAGAATATTCTGCCTTGGCAGAAACGCTCTGGAGTTAATTGCTGCTGTTGTTCAGCTGCAGGAAAGTGGGTCGGCTATTGATGAGATCACTGATCCCATGTAATTGTTGTGAAAGGTGTAAAAATAGGGCTGTGTGCTCAGCTGGGGCCTGGGCCAGCTGAGCACAGCGTGCACACACTGCAGGGGCACGTGTGGCTGTCCTGGTGTGCTGTCCCCAAGGCCTGGGGGGCTGCAGCTGTGTAGCTGAGCCACTGTCACCTGGCAGTCACTGTCACAGTCCTCCTGGCAGTGTCACACCTGGAAACCCAGCCCAGGGGAGCCAGGGGCTTCCTTCATCTCTGGGATTCCACTGGGAGTCACATCCAGGGCAGGCAGGCTTGGGTGGCAGAGGAGGATTGTGGTGGTACCTTTATAAATTGAGTTTTTAATGGTTTAGCCTATGCAGGGCAGGACTAATGGTGGGAAGAGCTGATAAAACAAGAGCTCTTGTCCTCTTCTAGACCTCTGTGTGTGTCCCTCTCCTGGATAATTAATCTTTTTTCTCAGTTCCCCATCAGAGATAAGTGCACCTGTGCCTCTTTCACACGTGTTCACCTTTAGCTAATTTGGGATCCTTCTGTTTGGAAGGTGTTATGTTGCTAACACTTCAAAGCGGGTAGTCAAATCTCTTTGAACTTGTGTTATATCATAAACCAGCCATTTGCTGCTGGCCCAACTGTGCCCCCTCCCAGCTCACAGAAAGGCTCTGAGTGCTGCAGGTGCACGTGCAGACACTGATATTGCCAATCCAAGCTTTGAAGGGATGTTTATAACAAAGCAGGCTTGGAAATCAGGTCTAAATCCATAAAATGTGTGTTACATTTGGGATTTAACGTGCCCTGGAAGAAATACCCACAGAAGGACATTGCTGCATCCAAGAGTCCTCTGTGCCTGTAGCATTGTCCTCCTGGAGAGATGAGAATCCTTGAAAAAACACAGTTGCTGAGCCCTAAAAAAACCAACATTTAACTGTTTATTGCTTCTTACCTGTGAGCAGGAATTTGTTAAAATCCTGGTGGATCCTTGTGGGCATTTTGTTCCCAGTGCCTTGTGGTTTCAGTGACTTCTGCACCCACTGCTGAGCCCTTGCAGCTCTTTGAGATCAGTGAATATTTCCTCTCAAAGGGGGAAATGGCACCTGCCATTACAGAATTTTAATTCTCAGCTGTCACATTTCACAGGACTTGTTTAACTGTTTGGAGAAGAAAGTCACAGTGCTGGCAGTGTAAGTTTGCTTGGTGTAGTGATTTGGCACCTCCAGTGCTATCCCAGAGCAGGCAGTGGCTATTCCAGAAAAGCAGGGGAATAAAATAAGAGAATAATACATTTTTAGCCATAATTACAGGCTGTACAAAGTTCAGGGAAGAACATCCACAGAGAGGAGGCCATGGAAGGGGATAACTGCACTGTAAGGTTTTCTCCTGGTCAGACACCCCAGTGTGTGCATGAAAAGTGATGGTCAAAACCCCACAACCTGAAATACTGGGTTTTAAAATCTTCCTTTTCAAATCACTCTGAAGATGTGAATTGCTCAGGCAAAGGTGAGCTACTTACCTGCCAACTCACTCCATGAGTTTCTTGTGTTGATTTGCTGCATTTGCTTCTTTTCATGAATGAGAAAAGAGGAAATCTAATGTTCAGCCTTATCAGCTTGTCAGTTTAATTGCTGTCTATTTTAATGTTATCACTTGTTACTAATTAATGGAAGTGACATGATTACACCTTTTATTTTTCCTTATTTTTCAGTGAGAAGCTGGATGGAGAAGCTGAAAGATAAGGTAGGAGGCTCAATGTTTCAGTTCCTTTCAAAGCAAAGCCACTTTTACTTGCAGGAATAAATAAATTTTTGTCAGTGCAGTTCTTCAGCTCTACACAGACAGTTGAGAAGGGGCTTAAAATTTTCTCTGGGAGGCAAATGAACCAGATGCTGCTGGTATAGAGTGGTGTGAATCCACAAGAAACCCCTGATGGGTTGTAACTAAGGGCAGGAGGGACAGAAGTGTTTGATTTCTCTGCACCAGAAAATGACCTTGTCAGATAACCCAAGTCACTTTTTTTTATTTCCCCTTAACTTATAGAATAGTTTTTGGTTGGAAAGGACCTTTGGAAGTCCATCTAGTCCAACCCCTCTGCACTGAGCAGGGATATTGTCCACCAGATCAGGATCAGGTTGCTTAGGACCCTGTCCAACCTGACCTGGGATGTTTCCAGAGATCCCAGGGTAAAGAACTTAATTCCACCCTTTTCTCTAAGTGCTGAGCTCAGCTCTGGATCCAAATCAAGAGGGTGTGGTGCTGCTCTCTGGTGAGAGGCTGCATTCCATGCCAGTGCCTCTGGATGAGGCCTTTCCTACCTCCACATGCTGCAAAATCCCTGGGAGGAGAATGATCAAACACAGTAAACCTGACAAGGTAACAGACCCTGATCATCCCTCCCTGCCATCACAGGGGGCTGGTCCATGGAATCAGGAGTTGTGCCAGCCACAGGCAGTGATGGCTTTTTAAACTCTGCTGCCCTGGAGCAAATATTGACATTTCAGAATGGTTGTGAAGCCTTCCAAGTGTTGCGTTGCTGACAGCAGAGCCATGAAGCTGGAAATGAGGTGACAGCAAGAACATTTTGTGACTCAACAGGCCTTGGAAATTCTTGAGCAGGATCAGAGTCAGTAGAAACAAAAACCATCACAAGGAGTGGGGGTCTCTGAAAACACATCTCTGAGCTTAGGCAGACTCACCCAACCAGCCCAGCCTTCCCACGTGGGCCACACCAAATTTCAGCAGCACTTTCACCATCAAGTCAGAGCAGAGAAACAGGCTCTGGGTGTCTCTTTTCCAGGACTGGGGAGTGGGAGGGTTTAAGGTGGGTTCCTGCCCAGCCCTTGTTGAGTTGCCTTTCTGCCTGCACTAGGAAGGAGGCAAGTCTAGAGCTCAGGGCAGAGCTCCTTGGCCTGGGATTCATCCAGAGCAGATGCTGAAAGGACAGAGAATGGTTTTCCCAGTGAAGGTAAAGAGCAGCCATGAGGCTGGCTGTGTGCCTGGAGGGATTGCAGCATGCACAGGTCACCTGCTCATGCCAGCACGTGGCACAGCACAAGCTTGGGGACATCAGGGTCTTCTCACTGGAGCTGTAGCTTTCACATCTCTCCTCTTGTCACCTTGTTGGCCACCTCTGTCCTTCCCTGTTGCAGAGGGGCTGCATGTTCCTGTCTCCAGCAGAGCTCTGGAGAGTCTGAACCTCATGCAGGCAGACCCTGGACCTGGGCAGTGCCCCAAGTGTCACTGAGGATCCACTGGTGGCCACTTCAAAGAGGGACTCACTCCTGAGCCACCTCCCTCCTGTGGGGAAGGGGAGATCTTTCACCTGGTTCACATTTTTCCTTGGAAAAGCCCAACAAAAAACACTTCCCTCCCACTCCCAACCAGCTGCTGGTGTAGCAAATCACTTGCAAATAAACCTGTTCACCCCATTCCCTCCTCTTCCTAGCTGAGTTTATCAGCAGAGTTTTATGTGCTGCTCTCATTTTCCCCATCCTCTGTTTCATAATCCCTCCATCCAGAAGAGGATTCCAGCACACAATGGCCCATCTCTGGGAGATTTGTCCTCCCCTGTCCCTCAGGGACTGTGGGACCAGCAGCACAGAGTCAGGGGCAGATTTATGTCTGGTCTCCTGCAGTCACTGTGCAAATGCTGCATTTGGTGTGGCAAATAATGGACATGAAGTTCCTCTCAGGTTCTCTGGCTGTTATCTCAAAACCCAGCAGGGCAAGGAAGGTCATGAGCATGGATTGGGTGGATTAAAAGCATCCCTAAAGATCCATCTTCCCATAAAGGGGTAAAAATGTGGCTTTGACCTGTGAAATGGGTTTTTTTCTGTCAAGAAGGTGCAGAAGCCCTCAGAATTTGGGCTGCAAGATACAGAAGGGCTGATTTGCATCACATCACATGTTTTTGGGGTATAAAACATTGATCTGGGGGAAACCTGTAAAAGCCTTTATCATTAGGTGTGATAAAGGCTCACAGGCAGGCTGAGGAGTTCATTGTGATTTCTGACATGGAAACTCAACTGGGCAGCAGCTAAAAACCATTTGCAGCCTCTCCTCACTGTCCATGCCAGCAGCAAAGTTCCAGAAATAGAAAACTCCACAGTGCACTAATTAGGTCACCCAATTAAGGCACCTTAATTGCCTCACAGAGACGCAGCCTTCAGCTGTGTCCTGACTAACCTCCTTTTTTGGGAGCTGGGCTCAGGGATGCAGCCCCTTCCCAGCACCTGAGCTGAGCAGGGCTGGGTTTATCTGGGAGGGTGTTCAGGGAGTCTGAAGGATGCAGCTGAAGATCCCTCAAGTTTTGGGATCCAGACACAGAGCTGTTACTATTTAAAGCACTGAGTAGGATCTGGGGGAGCAAACCAGCCCTCCTTGGCATCGTGCCTGCCCCAGGTGAAAACAGTAATTTTCATTCTCCAGGTAAGTGTACAAAAGCAGGGCATTGCAGCTGAATAGATTTTTTTTCCCCCTCCCACTGAGTGGATTATGGAAGAGGAGTAATTATGGTGTGTGTGCTGTGTTGTATTTTGAGAGCACAGATGAAGACAAGTGGTTGTAAGCAATGGGCTGAGGCTCTCTAGGAGCTGTCTGATAGTCCTCAGAATTGGTGCCTGTGTCCCTTCGCAGGTGTAAAAACTATTTTGGGGGCTGTAGCAGGCATAGGGTGAAGCTGTAGTGGCACAGCAGAGGACTCTGGCAGCAGTGTGGGGAGAGGCAGAGCTACAGAGGGGACAGCCAGGCTGTACCTGCCTCCCTTGCAACGCTGAGCCCACCTGCCCAAATTAGGTGAGGATTCTGAAGCAATCTGGCACTTTAAAACTTAGGTTCATTTTCATTTCAAGCAGTAAAATATAAAATAACAAGCACTTGGAAATATTTTCCTAAGGATTGAAAGTGTTCAGATGTGTAACTTTAGATTAGTCATGCTGTCTGTATTATTATTTTTTTTAATGGGCAGTGCAAACATACAGATCACAGTTATGGGATTAGGGCTGGTGTGCTTTTGTTGTGCTCCCCTTAAGGGCCAGCTGAAGGTGTGTGTGCCCTCCCTCTCTGTCATCACCCTGCTGCCATGCAGGGGGCCCCTTCCCATGCAAAGCCAAAGTGCTTGGCTCACAGATTTTGAGTACAAAGCCAAGGAGGCCTTGGAGTGGCTTGAGATCACCTTCCTTTGGCAACCAAGGTTTTCCTACACACCTACATCCCTATTGAGACACCTCACCCCAGCACTCACCCAAATTATTCCCTCTCCTAAAGGCATGCAAGCACTGCAGAGTCTCAGCTCACCAGTAAATATCTGTCAGGAAAAGCTGAGTTCCTCCTGGAGTGGGGTTGATTTGGGCTTGATTGGCCCCTGGAAACAGGAACCATCTCATGCAGGCAGGTGATGGGGGCTCAAATCCAAAAATCCTTGAGGAAATCAATGTAGGGATAAACTGCAATCTTTAGCTGTTGAAAATGACTCTGAAAGGATGGTTTGGGGAGTGTTGCTCTGCTCCTCTCTTCTCCATTTAGGCAGGATACATGTCAGGGATGCTGGTTCCTGTGGGAGTGGGAATAGCTGGAGCCCTCTTCATCCTGGGAGCTCTCTACAGCATCAAGATCATGAACCGCCGGAGGAGAAACGGCTCAAAGAGACACAAAAGGAAGGTGT
Source organism: Argya squamiceps (assembly GCA_037834095.1). Classification (NCBI taxonomy): domain Eukaryota; kingdom Metazoa; phylum Chordata; class Aves; order Passeriformes; family Leiothrichidae; genus Argya; species Argya squamiceps. Next base: position 57,748,786 of record JBBMKD010000216.1, read on the forward strand.
GGACACTGCCAGGGAAGGGTATGGGAACTGCCAGGGAAGGGTATGGACACTGCCAGGGGAAGGTGTGGACACTGCCAGGGGAAGGGTATGGACACTGCCAGGGGAAGGGTGTGGACACTGCCAGGGAAGGGTATGGACACTGCCAGGGAAGGGTGTGGACACTGCCAGGGGAAGGTGTGGACACTGCCAGGGAAGGGTATGGACACTGCCGGGGAAAGGTGTGGAAACTGTGAGCCCTTCTGGCTATGAAGCCAGCACAGCCTGGGTAGGGCCTGTGTGAGCTGGAGTGTCCCGGGCACCTTGGTTATGGGATGGGAGCATCCAAATTCTCTTTGTTTTGTTCCTTTTGGCATGAACCTCTCTGATGTTTGTTTTCCTCCCCCAGCAGAGGGAATTTAACAGCATGCAGGACCGAGTCATGCTCTTGGCCGACAGCTCTGAAGATGAATTTTGAGTGGAACTGCAGTGCCCTTGGGAGAGCCCGTGACTTTTCAGAGGAGGGGAGGGAGGGGGAGAGGGGGAGAAGAAGAACGAGTGACTTTTCTGCTGCTCCCTCTTGGCTGCCCCGGGCAGGGGTGGTGTCCCCAGCCGAATGACAATGACAATGCTATGCTCTACGTGTGCCACCCGTGATGTTTGTTTTGATACAGTAGTGGAGATCTCACACTCGCCCCCGGCGCCTCATTCAGAGCTGGAGCTGATCCATGTGGATGATTATTTTCCTCCCGCCCTGGTGTACTGTTTTGGTCCTGGCTGGCAGTAATCTAATCATAACAATAGCTCTCACTCATCCCAGGAATGGAAATCTTTACTGTGAATGACTTCTGTCCAATTCATTTTAAATGTACATTACCTGAGCTAGATTAGCTGCTAAGATTAGCTGCTCTGCTTAATTAATGAGTTGTAAGCCTGAACTGTATCCCTGGCTGCCCGAGAAGTGCCCCTGTACAGGGTTCTTGGTACAGTTTGAAGCACATTTTTGCCCCCACTCTCACCCCTTTCCTTCCTTCAGCTCTGCTGCACACTGCTTGGAGACACACAGGAATGGCCTCAGCACTTGATTCCACCACAGAATTCCTTGTCCATTTTCAACCAGCACTGTCTGTTACAGCACAATAAATACCAGCCCTCACCTACTGATGGGTGCTCTTGCCTGGATCTCTTGGCTTTTGCTCAGTGTGCAAGGAGGTGAGAGAAGAGGCAGGTCAGAGACTTCCCCAGCTTCTGCCTCCTGCTGGAAGGACACTAGCTCCAGGTTCATCTCTTTGCAAGGCTGCATTCCCATAGGGATGAGAGTGGAGCCTCTGGAAAATGCATTTTCAGCCCCTGAATGCTGTGTGAGCAACAGCACCTTTGGGGGATCTGGATGGGTCTTGTCTTGCAGAATCACAGAATGGTTTGGGTTGGAAGGGACTTTCAAGGGATCTGTTTCCAACCCTGACACCTTCCACTATCCCAGGTTGCTCCAAGCCTCATCTAGTCTGGCCTGGAAAACTTCCAGGGATGGGGCAGCCACAGATTCCCTGGACAACTCCAAACCAGGGAATACAGAAAAGCACAAAGGTTGGGGAGCAAGTGGCAGTCACTATTGAGGGATTTCTGGCTGATAGTGGGAAAACAGCAAGAGCTGGAGAGATGTCAGCTGTGAGGGGTGAGATGACCACACTGGGAACCCTGGGCTGTAGGGAAAAAGGTGGATTCACAGCACAGATGGATGCAGGGGGTTGTGGAGGTGCCCTGTTAGTCCTGAGTACTGAGGGAGACAATGCTTGAGGTGTCACAGGCGTGGAGCAGGGGAGAATAATGTAGTTTTGCCCAATGCTGTCAAAATAACCAGGAAAAGGGCTGCACTATTGATCTCTGCTTCCCACTGTGGAATTACTTCAATCTGACATGCAAAACATCCACATTTCTGAGGTGGGAATCATTGTTCTGTGGGGAATCATCCTTCCTGCAAGGAACAGTGACTGTTGCCAGAGGAGAACTGATCAGAAAAGTGAGGGCAGACCACACACCTGCTGAGATGAAATCCCACTGAGCCTTTGGAGAAGTGGGAGGGAGGGGAAATTGGGGAGGGGCAGGAGCAGGATTTGTTCCCTGTGGAGGTGGAAAGGCCTGTCAGACGGTGAGCAAATGTCTTTTGGAAGTGTCAGTAGGATTGCAAGGCAGAGAGGACATTCAGAAGACCCTCCTGAGGTGAGCTCTGTCTTGAGAGGGTCAGGGCCTGCTCTGGAAGTTAAATCATCAGATGTGGTGGTCAGCTCTGAGCAACCACTGCTCATCAGAGCCCAGGCACCCTCCTGTGAGCCTGTGACACCCACTGGGTCACCTGGGCAAGGACAAGTGGGACAACCTTGGTTCCAAAATGCTGCTCTAATGCTCAGTCTTCCAGTCCAACAGCTGAAAGAACCTCAGTCATTGATCCTGCTGCCTGCATGGGGAGCAGACTGGGGACACAACATTTTGGAGGGGAGTCTTCATACCCTAATCCCTCCAGGAGAGGCTTCCCCAGACAGGGCTCCACAGTGCATCTCCTCCTTTTTGTTCCTGAAACTTCAACCAGAAGGATTTTGCCTTGCAAAAAAAGCAGCCCCACGTCTTTAACAGGCACTGAGTGGCAGTACACCATGAAATCCAAAATTAAGGCCTCTTTCTCACATAGTAAGTGGGCACTCCAAGTTCAGATGAAGTTTTCCCTCCAGACTGATCTCTCCCTATTTCCTTCTCACTCCTAAGTCTCCTGGAGCTTGGGAGGTGTTAAGAGTCCAGGTGATCATTCCTGGCTGTCTTACAATATTGGGAATTGGGAGATATTGTCCCTTGGGCTCTTTGGTGATTTATTCCTGGTGAGGCACGGTGGGGATTGCAAAGTGAATTTCTGATAAAATATCTGATACAACACAGAGCTGCTGGGTCAGTCAGGAGGAGGAAGAGGAGGAGGGATGGCTGAGGAAGGCTGCTGGCTGCTGGTTTAAGTTACCCCAGCTCTGGCAGCTGCAGGAGGATCCTTATGGATGGTTTGTCAGTTTGATGGATTGGGAAGGCGGGCGGGGAGGTGCTGTGGCCTTTTGTTGTGCTAATAAATCCCCAGTTTGGGAAACACGGCCTTTCTGCAGGGGCAATCAGTTTCCCTGTCTCTCTTCTCCCTCTCCAGCATAATGAACTTGAGGAATTAAAGGCAGCACTGCCAGTCAGAATGATGAAGGTGGGGTTTTACTACATCTGTGGGGGTCCTCAGAAGCAGAGTTCTCTCAGAAAGGACGTGGCAGGGGTGGTTTGGATGCTGGAAGTGGACAAGGAAGGGAGGCCCAGTTTCATGCCCAGTTCAGTGTGGGCTCTCTGGTCTCTGCTGGAGACAGGCTTAGGAGTTAGATGGATCTCCCAAAGGTTTTTCTTGTGATGAGTCTGTACTGCCAGGCCTGACTGTGGAAATCCTTCACCCAGGGATGGGACCTGGGCAGCTTCCTGAGCTGCCCAGCAGTGCAGAGATGCCAACTGAGCCATTTGGAGTGGAGGTTTCTGTTTCTATTGTGGAATAGCTGGTTTGGTCAGCCCTGGAGGGTGCCCATGTGTTCAGCTTAACCTGGAAGCAAGGTGGACAGGCAGAACCAGCCTTGGCTTGAGAGAACTTGGAGCTCAGTGTTTCCTGCAGTGCCCTTGGCATCAGTCTGCAGGTCCTTACAGCACAGGCACCACTCAGCCCCTTCCCTCCTCATTCAAGACTTGGGATTGGGCTCTTAAAAATATTCTCTGCACAGCTCCCGGGGTTTGATTCATTCCCTTGAAGTGCTCAGATGGCAGCAGGGAGGGGATGGGGGGCTCAGGTGGGAACTGAATTCAATCTTCAACTCTGCCTTGCCAAACCTGCAGATTCTTTTGGGAGAGGCAGGGCAAGGAAAGCAGCTCCTCATCCTCCTTGCAGTGAACTGCAAGCCCCTGAGTGCTGAGGGTGGTGACATTGGCACAGCAATCAATGTCACTGCAGCAATAACAACCCCTGCACTCCACACAGGACGAGCCACTCACCTCCCTTTTGCATTTTCCTGACAGCACAAACCAGAATTTCACTGCAGGCACCACACAGCAGCTTTGGCATCTCCAGCCCCGTTTCTGACAGGAGGAACCAACCTGCCTGGCAGCTCTTGCCCCGATGGAATGCCCCTCCACCGCACAGCTGCTGATCCCTGGAGGTGTCTCTGAGGCCAGAAGTTCACCCTGGTGAGGCTTCTCTGGGCTGCACTGCTTCCACAGAGCATCAGTCCTCGTGCTTCCTTGTGGTTTTCTATTTTGGACAGGAACAACTCCTCGTCCTGTAACTATGGAATGTAGCACTTTGTTAAATGAAAGCATTGGGAAATAAAAAAGCTGTCCATCATAGCTGACTTTAAGTGCCTTGTCTCCCTGATCTGTGCTTCATTCAGTGTCTCAGGCAAAGCTGGGAAGTGATGCTTGGAAGATGTGAGTGTTGTGTTTCTTTCTCCAGGCTGCATGGGCAGTGCAAGGACCCAGGCTGGGCTTGCAGGGGCCATGGGAGCTGTGGGGAACCTCAGCCTGGCACTTTTTGGGTAGGATTTACCTGGAAGTAGGTGTTTGCCACAGGCTGTGATGAGTAACACCCCAAAATCCCTTGGTTTGCAGTGGCAGCAATCACCCCCAACACAGAGTGACATCTCTGTGCACACCAGGATATTTTTTCTCTCTGTTTTGCCCTGTTTCTGATTTGTCTGTGCCCAGATCTTCCAATACCCCAGTAACAGAGTTTCTGCCTGCCCTTCTCCCATCTCCCTCCACTAACAAGGACTATTTGTCACCGTGTGTATTCTCTCTAATGGAAAATGGCTCGTTCAAAACAAGAAATTCCCAGGGAAATAGCTGCTTGGGGATTGCATGAACACATTCTTTGCTAATTGGTAGTTGCCAAAAACAATCTGTATATTCATGAAGCTGTTTGCTGCACTGCTGGCTTTTTCCAATGAAAAAACAAGACCTGCTGAAAGAAGATAAACAATGACAATGGGTTTTTTTCCCCCTAGGTCTATTTCCTTAGGAAATTACTCTCTGTGATCTCGCTCCCTCACTCTGAGCCTCTGTCCATCAGCTGCTCTCCTTCTAATGTCCCTGACTCTGCCAGCCAAGCCAAGGTTGTGAAAATGGGAGAGAGAAGAGACCATATTAAACAAAAACAAACAAACAAACAAAAAAAACCCTAAGAAAAGCATGTGTGGAGCTGTTCTGAGGCTGCAGATGTCCTGCATTTTCAGCATTTCTATGTGGCTTGATGGAGAGGACAAGTTGGATGTCCTGGAAATCATTTGGGTTCCTCTCCTGTGTGGGTTCCTTGGGCTGTGAACAAAGCACAAGGATGAGTCTGGCACAGGGCTCAGCCTATTTCAGTCATGAGCAGCACAGACAGCCCGGCTTGGGGTTGTTTTCATCAATATATTTGGGAAGGACAAACCAAAGGCATTCCCTGCATGTTCTGGTGGTAAAGGCACACGCCAGGATCTGTGCTCAGGGCTAGGGACAAAAAGCCTCCTTTACTTTGAGGCAAATCTCATTCTCTCTCCTGTGAAACCCCCTGCACATGTGGGGGGTCAGAAAGGCTGGACCTCATGGGCAGAATTTCAGGGATGTTCACTCTCAGCTTCCTTAAGGCTTACAGAGGTTTTCCCCTTTTTTTTTTCCCCAGTGGTGATGCTATCCCAAGGGAAGGGTTTGGGTCTCAGCCAGCAGCAGGGAGTCAACAGAGATGTTCCCAGCAGAAATGTTTCCTTTCTTAATGATAACTGCTGGGCACCCAGTGCTCCACGTGGTATTTGCAACACAAGTTTTCCACCTCCCAGGCATTAGAGTTTTTCCTGATTTACTTTAAGTCTTTTTGGCTTAGGTATTAGTCTGATTTCCTGGTAAAAATCTCTTCCCAGAGCAGTGGAAATGTGCCATGGTCTCCTTCTGTCCAGAAAAAGCTTCTGAGCATTGGCTGAAAATCCATGTTCAGCAGAGCCTTGATGTTGAGGCAGGAATATTTCATGGGTGAGGGGGAATTGTTCTCTTCTCTCAGGTAACAAGCCATAGGACAAGGGGGAATGACTTCATGTTGCACCAGGGGAGGTTTAGGTTGGATATTAGGAAAAATTCCTTCACAAAAAGAGTTGTTAAGCACTGCCACAGCTGCCCAGGGCAGTGGTGGAGTCCCCATCCCTGGAGGGATTTTGAAGCCGTGTGAATGTGGCACTTGGGGACAGGGGTTAGGGGTGGCAGTGCTGGGGGAATGGTTGGACTTGATCTCAGGGGTCATTTCCAACCTTAATGATTCTGTGCTTCTCTGCCACTAAAAAAGTTGCCAAAGACCTGAGCAGCTCCTGGCAGTGCTGGGCTGTGGAGGGACATAAATGGAGATTAATGGCAGCTTTTGACTGTCCCTTTCCAAAAATATCCCCAAAAAACTCCTGGGTCTTGCACATTGGGCATGAAGAGGAATGTTAACCTCTGTGTTGAGCCAGCATTCAAGAGCAGAGTTGTGCTTTTAATAATTTTCCAAATCTTTAATACAAAGTGACTGGAAGGGTAAACTACAGTCAATGAGGCTCTTCACTAAGGATTTCATTTCATCTGAGGCAGAGGAAATGGAACTGGGCAATAAAACAGGCTGATATTAACAGATTTTTTTTTTCTTTAATGGAGAGAAAATTTGTAGTCTGTTAAAAAAAATTAAATCCCTGCAAAAAAGTGACTGTACTCCTATAAAGGAAATTCAGAATTAAATCAAGAGTGTCTGATAGCTGATATTCTCTTACACAAGCAAAGTCTCAATAATGAAAACATTTTTTCAGGATCAGGCTGTAACCTGACCTGGGATTTGCAGTCAAAATGTTTAGATCACTGTATTTAACTGTACTTTAGATCAAGAAGCTGAAAAATCCTTATTTAAAATAATTTGTCAAGTAGATTTTTTTTTTCAATTTTAGCTCTTTTCCCAGGGTTCATTCTTGCTGGTCAATATGCCCTTTAAAAGTTATTGATTTGCCTCTGGAAATCATCTACCCATGGAGTTGTGCTTGATTCTTTCCATAACTTAATCTGCAATTATGGAAGCAATTTCAGGGTTTCTGATCTAATTTTTTTCCCCAAGATTATTTATACTTTGCATTTTTAATATTAAAAATTAGCAAGTAACAGTCTTCCATCCCACTGACTTATTGCATTACATTCCTGTCTGGTTAAATCTCACTTGGATACAGGCTGAAATTCGACTGAAAGACCCAGAAATTGGATTTTTGTTACAAGAGCAGCAGCAGGGCTGCAGAATGGGAGCTGCACTGTTGCGTGAACATCCAGGATGGGTTTGTGGTGACAAACAAGGTAATTTGGGCACAAGGAGCCGAGGGGGTTGTTGGGAGGGGTTGTAGTTTGTGAGATTAAATAACACAGCAGCAATGTCAATCCTGCATCCCAGAGGAGTTTGGAGCTGCCCCCACTTCAGCAGGAGCAGGAGTGAAGAGTTAACTGGAAAAAAATTGATATTATATTCAAGACACAGCCATGGCCAAGGAGACCTGCATTAAAAATACTCTTGGTGTTGGGTTTAAAATGGAAAGGAGGGAGGTAGTAAAATGCATCATTGAATCCAGGCTGGAATGAGGGAAAGCTGAGCTGTGCCTCAGTGCTGGGCAGGTGGGATTTATTTATGGGCAGGAGGTCTGCAGCTCCTCTGGACCATGGATTTCATGAGAAATGGTGGCAGAGGTCTGTTGGGTGTTTTGTCCTTGCTGGAAGTGACAGGAAAAGCTTCCAAAGCCACCACAGCTCACAGGATCTGCCTGTTGGGCAGGAGGTCACTGCCAGGGCCCTGCAGCAGGGGGATGCACAACCCAGGGAAGAGTTCCCTCTAGAATTGAAAGTGAAGAATGTGGCTTAACAGCATGAAAAACAAAAGGCTAATCAAGGGATTTGGCTGCATGCAAGCTGTACAGCATCTATTAAAAGTAAGTATTTAATTGGATATTTGTGTTGTCAGCATGCTGGGCTTAAAAAATATACAATTATTACCCTGAAACATCTGAGTGTGGAAAGGAGAGGAGGCTGTGAAAATACTGAGGCAGAAGATACATGGGGGGATTTAATTATTATTATTATTATTATTTGGATAGCAGAGTACAGACTTTGAGGAGACAGGAAAGAGGAGAAGCATAATTTCACATTTACCTTATAACAAAGCAAAGTGCTGTGAGCCACTCCAGGGCTTGTGGTGCTGAACAGCACCCACATTATTAGAATCTGCACAAAGCACTTCTGGATCCCCCAGCCTGACAGAAACCTGGAGCTAAAACCTCAGTGTGGATTGCTTGTGAGCCTCCCTGCCATGGCAAACCCCAAGCCCTGACACTGGTGCTCATGAGAAAATCACAGTTTGGGAATTTTCTGTGGAAGAGGGATGTCAGCTGACACCATGGAAATAAAATGTTAGTGTGGTTTTATGGGCTGAGCATTGAATCTGAAGAATGGTGAAGGAAAGGCTCTTGGCTATTCTTGAGGTTATAAACTCATGGCTGCTGCTTGTAAGACAAAATTGAAGCAATATATGTAATTTTGGGTCTAGTCAGCACAAATGAGTGTATAAGACATCAAAAATTGATGCAGTGGAGAAGGGAAGTGGTGCAGTGATCAGCCTGGATTTAGCAGGTGAACCTGAGCACTGGGAGTGCTGCAGAGTAATTTAAATCTGCATCCAGCAAACCCAGGGACATTGCCATGGAGTTGGGTGGATCTGCCACATTTTAGGCAGTGATGGAAACATTTCCATGGCCAGGTAACTACAAGAGGCACTGCAAGTGTGAAGTGTCTGGGCAGGGACACCTTCCACAAATTCATTTTAAGTCGATTTAAGAGCTGGGGAATGCATGCCCTGGATAGACAAAAGTACCTGACAGAGATTTGGTCATGGCTGAGCATCCTGGCAGGTCTTGTGCTATTTGAGAGGAGGGGAAATTGTCTCAGGATACAAAGGGATATCTCTGCTTTCAGGAGAGCAGCAGAGCATAAGAAGCCAAGCCCTGGCTGGGATGTAGAGACTGAAGGTCCCATGCCACAAGATTTCTAGGTGATCCACTACCAAATTAATTCCATCAGCCTTGGTTTTTCCTTTTTTAAGAGGGCAAATGGCTCCCCTGACATGCTCACCTCCATCTGCCCACAACAGTCAGTGCTGCAGGGTGTTTTTCCTAAATGGAAAGTGCAGTGTTGGAAGACAAGAACCTTTTTCTCTGCAGTTTGTTTATTGAAGTGTCCAAAGACCAAACTGAGCACAGATAAATTTTATTTTTTCCTGAAGCAAATAGCCAGCTCATCACAGGGTGGACAAGGTGCAAAACACAGCACCTTCAGCCCCACACCTTCCTACTGTGCTTCCTCTTCTGGAGGGAGCTAAAGAAACAGCTGAGACCTGGGCACAGCAGAGCTCACCATCATTTCTCCAAGTCCTTTTGCCCATTTGCCTCCACCCTGCAGATCATTTAGCACGAAGAAAGCAATTTTTTTTGCCTTTGGTACTGAGAGCAGGGAGAGAGGTAATTGGAGCCTGGGAGGCTCAGGAGCTATTGAGGCATCTCAGCCCTCACAGGTCTCTGATGTGCTGTAAACGCAGAGAGGAGTTACAATCACTACCCATTACTTGCCCTGGATGATGATTTATCTTGTAGCCACATGAAAGCAAAATCTCTCTGATCTAGTCCTTTTTTTCCAAACCCCTGCACCTGATCAGGATGTGTCATATTTCAGATTAAAGGGATTTTCTCTGCCAGTGCTGAAGGAAAACCTGTGTGTGACGTTTGATTATTCTGTCCTTTAAAATAACATCCCCAGTAAGAAGGGAGTTGTTGCTGTGCTGGTGTCCTGAGAAACTGGATGCTGAAGTGCAAACCTGGAGCGTCTCATGAAGGAACACAGAGAAAAATGGTTTGGTGGATCTTTTTTAAGCTCCTTTGGAGGGGGAATGACGATTCATGTGTTGAGGAGTGACCTGGAATGCAGGAAATGAGGCTTGAGTTGCTTCTGTTGCTGCAGATGAAACAGGAAAATGAGTTACAGGCAGGACAACAAATCTGGGGGCTGCCCTGGGACATATGGCCTTTGGGATGCCAGAGTGTGGGAAATGTCACACGAGGTCAGAACCCTTCACCACCCCCTCCTTGTGTGCTCTGGTCAATAACTGGTGCTTCAGGATGAGATCTGGGGAGCCCTGATGGATAAAAGGAGCTAAATGGGGAACTTCTGCCTTATTCTGGGATTAGCTTTATTTTTACTCAGGTGCCTCCTCAAGAGCTGGGTCCTGAATTACTTCTTGGGAACAGGCAGCAGCCTCTACTGCATGTCTTCTCAGCCCTGTAATAGCATTATACCTCTGGAAATAGCCACGATGTTCTAAACATGACATTTTCCCTTCTTTTCATGGAGTATAATAGCACATCACAGGCGTGGGCTGCATGAGAAACCCTCCTGGCAAGCGGCAGTGCCACTGATGGGGAGGATCGTGCCTGTGATGTCTCTTTGTCTGCTGCTCCCCTCCAACTCCTCTCTATTAACAGATGCTTTTCAAGGCAAAGAGAGAGGCTGCACGTAACCCGAACTCCCACCGCTTCAAGGCAAATCAGGCCCTTTTCTTTCAGCAGCCTGGTGGAAGTGCAAGTCACAGACTTGCCAAGTCTCACACACAGAGCAGGGAGAGCGGATCTGTCTCTTGTTTCTCCCCCTGGCTCATCCAGCATCCCTCACTCCACTGCAGATTCAGCCCATTTGGGATCCACGGGGGTGCTGAGGCAGAGGGGAGGTGGTGGCCTGGGGGTTCCCTTCATGGAACAGCTTTGGGTGGTGTCATAAAATCACAAATCCCAGAATGGTTTGGGTTGGAAGGGACCTTAAAGCTCATCCAGTTCCAACCCCCTGCCATGGGCAGGGACACCTTCCACTATCCCAGGTTGCTTCAAGGCCTGTCCAAGCAGGAACACTTCCAGGGATGTGTCAACCACAACTTTTCTGGGCAAGAAAATAATGGTTTCTGCTCTAGAGATGTTTGAGATGATCTGTAGGACCAGATGTAAGAGAGGGGAAAGGTCCCAGGAAAAAATAAGGATGTTGGTCCAGCATGGGTTTTTCATGTTACCACAGGAGAGCTTCAGCCATGAAGCTTTGATGTCACTGAGGCTCTGAGTGCTGTTTGTGTTTCAGGGCACAGAAAACACCCTGGATCTGAACACAGATCAGAAGATGCTGCTGAGGAGCAGCTTGTCTCAATCAGAGATGCTCTCTTGCTCTACTGAAGAAGAGAAAAAAAGCAGAATCTCTCTGATCCCTCATTTGGGATGGGGATGTTGCAGCAGGATGTCACCAAATGCTGCCACAGCCACAGAGCCTGTTCACACGGTCCTTGCAACCCATCTGTCAATTTGTGGTGGCTCCTGGTGAGGCTGGGGACTGAACCATTGTTTTAATGATCTATTTTAAAGCACAGAGTCCTTTCAAAAACAGTAATGGCTGCAAATGCAATAATTTGTTGGATACAGACACTAAGAGGCACCCAACTGCCCATAAAGGATATGATGTCCACCAGTAGCTCTGGAGTCCATAGATCAAATGCTGCTGTGACCTGCTCTGCTGTGACAGCTGAGCATTTCCCTGAGAGCATGCACATTACACTTTTTAAAATAGATATGGCTGTGCCTGCCCAGAAGCCAACAGGATTTTTTTTTTCTGCTCTTAAAAACCTGCCAAGTGCCAGGGGAGTCATCACTAGCTCTGAGCAGCAGCACAGCCTTTCTCCAAAGAGACTAATCAGCAATGTTTCATTACTTTATTTAGCTGTTTTTATGAAAACCTTTGCAGAGAACAGGATCCACCCTGGGAGCATCTTTGTCACCCTCATGTCACCCTCACATCCTGGAACAGATTCCAGGATTTGGTTTCTCCCAAGAATGGAGGAGCCTCTCCAGCACTGGCAGCTAATGAGTGTCTGCTGGAGCACCCTCATGGACCCTCCACTGCATTTGGATTAGGGAATTACCTGGGTAAGAAATAAATAAACCATCAGCCAACCTGAGAGCTTGTAGATTCTTCCCTTGATCTACTGCCAACCCTTGGATTGAGTGTTGGTGGTGAAGGCACCGGGAAAAGCAGTAAAAAAAAAAGAAAGATAGGGTTTGGTTCTGCTAAAGGAAGCAAGCTCATGCCACCTTGAGCAGTGTAAATGGGGAGAGAAAAGGCTCTGCTCAAGCCCTTGGAGTGATTCCACAGGACAATTCAGACTAATAAAGGCTACTCTGGGCTGTCCTGGGGGATGGTCTGCATTACCTGAGCTGGTGCCATGTCCTGTGGATTGTAAAGTATATCTCTTATTTAAGGTCTGTGCCTCTCTCTACTGCTCTCACCACAGTCTGTGCCACACTCCTGGTACTGGGAGGGCTTTTTGGAAGGTCCCTGTGGGCTCTGGTTTGGGACACAAACCTTGCTCTCTGAGAGCTCAGTCAATATATGTGTTTTCCAAATGCCACGAGAATGGAAACAATTTTTTTTCACCCTAGAGACCAATTGGTGCAGGTTTCCCCCCTGAATAATGCTTTGGAAAACCAATGGTTAGAGGGCTGTGGCAATTTTGATTATTTTTTTTCTTTCTGGGTGATTGCTGAGGAGACCTAGAGAGGAAACTGCAGGAGGTGAGCCTTTGACTGGTATTTCCAAAGGAAACACAGTGCTGGGATCAAAACATCTCCAGCAAAAACTTTCACTCCTGTTCCTCAGATCCTCATCCCACAGCTCTCCCAGGTTACCCAGCCTGCTGGGTGACCAATTCCAGCTCCTCTCTGGAGCTGCCTTGGCTGGAGGATGGAGTTTAAAATGCTCCAAACTGTGAGAATTTCACTGTAGCACTTTCCCTGATTTATGAATGGAGATGGACATGAAAAGAAGCCCAAACCTCCTCTCCAAAACCATTTTTATCACACCCTGGGCAGCATCAGACCCTTTTCCAGCCCCTGGGCCAGAGTGAGGAGCAGCTGGGAAGATGAGGAACTGGGAAGATGAGGAACTGGGAAGCTGCAAGGGAGAAAGAAGTCAGATCTGGCCTTGGCCAATACTTGACCACTCAAGTGCTTCTGCAGTTTTCCAGACCCTGGGTTGTAACAAATCTCCTCACCCTTGTGTGAATTCCTAGGAACTGCAGTTTCTCCATGTTTCTTTGGGGCAAAGCAACCAGCACAGGCTGGGGCTGCACATCCCTGGAGGGCTCTGGAAGTCCAAGGAGAATTTAGGAATGGTCACAGAGCCTCAGGGTCTTTTAGAAGTTGAGATTTCCACTTACAGACATCTCTGACATAAAGTGGCCTTGAACAGAAGGAATTAAGCATTATCTTTTCCAGGGGAACATATGGAAAAAATCAGCTCAGCTGGGATTGTCAGGGGGTGAGCTGGCAGGAGCACCAGAGGACTCAGGGCAGAGCTCAGCTTCATTCATGGTGAGAGAAATGAATTGATCTGTGGTTGTGAGGGCAGATAAAGCAGAGAGCTGCATTTTGAGGTCACCTCTCATGGCTGAAGGTGTGGGGCCTCCTCACAGGGCCCAGACAGGGTGAGTTTCTCTGTCCTGTGATGGCAAAGGGAAACTGTGGAGAACAAAAAGCTGCTGAGTGAACGTGTTGCAATTTCAAATCACCACTGTGGAGCCCAAACTGGATTATCAGGGTAAAACAGAGCAGGCAGCATTTTTTTTTCATAGGATTGATTTCTGTAAGCTGCAATCTTATGGATATATTTTTTCTTTAGAATGATTGGAGATGCATATTCTCTCCTGCTGGGATTTTACCATAAAAACTTCACCAAGTTTGTGGCATTACTCATGATTACTTCAGGTGAGAGAAAAGGAGAGGTGGCTGCAGCACTACCAACACATTTCCATTAAGCAGCTTTAGGTCTCCAGTTGTTTATAATTAGAAGCAAACCATTATCCAGATTTTTCAGATGGAGAAAGCGAGTTGTGTTTTGGTGAAAACCTTCTCAGGGTTTATTTAGCAGAGGTGGAAACAGCTCAATGGGTTTGCAACAACACTGCCACAGTTCAAATGTGTGCAAAGACCAAGAATATCCAAATGTGAAATTAAATCACTAGTGTGAAGAACTGAAATTCAAGGAGTCATAGCAGTAAAAATCAATCAAGGATCAGCTTTATTCATATAGTAACCAGAACAGGCATAAAATTGCAAACAGGTTCTTAGAAATGTTGTCCAGGGGTTGGTTACATGCTGTGATGATTGATGGGTTGAATTCTTAATACTCCCTTTGGGTTTACTATAAGCTGCTCACACTTATTATAGATCTACTATATTTAATTTTGTTACCAAGTTAATTGTATTTTCCCTAAGAGCTCCAGCAGCCTGCTGTGTATTTCTGTGTCTTTGCCAATGAACTGCTCCACTTATTGGCTAATAACTGACTGTAAGAATTTTTCTTTATAAATGCAGTCTCCTTAAAATGTTTGTGGTAACGTGGTCTGCATAACTATTCTCCTGGCTTCTCTTTTAGTTTACTTTGCTCTGAGCACAGCAATACTTTGAGCTACTTAAAGGTTTAGTGCCCCTTTGTCATATTTACTATCAGGATCTGAACTGCAAATAGAAAAATGACTGGTTTGTAAAAGCCACTCTAATTGCTCCCAAATCTCCCTTAGTGCAAGTGAATCTTGAAACAAAGGCTTAGAAAGGCTGCTTTTGTCAAACTCTGCAGTGTAGCTTGGAAATATTAGGGAAATAGCCAGGGAAGCAAGGAAAAACAGCCTTTCAGTACCTAAAGGGGTTATGGGAGAGCTGAAGAGGGACTTTTGACAAGGATCCTTGCTGGATCTGGCCTGGAGACCCAGTGGTTTATCCTTCCTTCACATCCCCTGTCCATGTAACCTCACCCTGTGCTGCCCAGGCTGCTGGAGTGGGTAATTAGATCTGAAATGAAAACCTATAACGGATATAAATCATCCTCTGCAGACCTACAAGGTACTTACAAAGGAGAATAAACTTTTAAGGGAGTCTATAAACTTAGGTTTATGTCCTGGTTTTGGCTGAGATAATTTCTTCTTAGTCTCTGACTCTGCTTTGGATTCAGTAGGAGAAGATAAGGTTGAATTCTTTATTTTTCCATGGTGATAGTAACTGTCCCTTGGGGAGGATCACTTTGATATCCTCCCCTCCATCAGGAGCAATCTCAGGAGATCACACTGAGGACAAGCACAAACTCTGGCAGCCTGGGAGGCTGAACTTGGAAACAGCTGGACAAAGTTCTCTGGCCCCTGCCATGCACTATAAATGCATCTTGTGTTTCACAGCTGAGGAAGCCTGAGGCAAGAGGAGTTGAAATTTGGCCTCAAGTCACACTGGCAGCCAGACACTTCCCATGAGTCACAAATCATGGAAATTATTGTGATGCTTTCGAAGACTTTTGAATTTTTTTTTTTATTTAATCTTCCTTGAAGTACCAGTTAGGACATGATGCTGAATGACAGGCATCTATTCAGGGTGTCATCAAGGATCCTTCCCTCAGGGTGGATAAAAATGCAGAGGAAATGGTAAGTAAAGGCTCTTTAGATACTAATGAAAGGATAAAATGCAAGATGACATTCAAAGGTAATCTATACAGAGGAATATATTCTTACAAAGCATTCATAAAGAGAAGCTGTAAGTTGGATGCTACAATCCAGAAAAGCAATCTTAAAAGCTGTGGCAATCTTTCCAGAGGTGCTCAAATATGAAAACAGCATGGGAGGGTTATTAGTAAGAGCAGATAACAAATCAGAAACCATCACTTGGCTTTTTCTGCACACCCACAGTGTGTCTGCATTAGGTTGTGTGCAGTGCTGCTCCCCCAGCTCAGGAAGGACATCTCAGATAAAACAAACTGGAGAAAGGCACAGTGAAGGGCATCAGAGATGGCCAAAGATATGGAACAACTTCTGAATGAGGAAAAGGGAAGTAAATAAGACCCTTCAGCCTGGAACAGAGATTAAAAGGGAGAGAATATGATGGAGTCAGGTGAAAGCAGCAGGAGCATGGAGAAGATTTAAGGCAGCAGTTCAACACTGTTTCTCAAAATGGAGAGACAGAGACAGAGGCAGCAAAATAAATTTCCTTTCACAATATTCATTTTAATGTCAGGAACTTCTTATTGTAAAACTGTGTTTATAGAAATACCTACAGACATTCAGAAAAAATCAGGGAAGAAAAGTCCTTTTAGATGCAGTTTGTAATCACAGAAAAAACATCTTGCCACCTGTCTGAGGCATTTGAATTAGGATGGGATGAAGCACCCTATGGAACTGGTTATCTTTCTCCATTAATTGCAGCAGGAATGCAGAGGTTCAGTTGAGACTTAAAAGGATGTTTGGAACAGCTAAAGGTGTCATAATTCTTCCCACCCTTTCTGACAAGTTCTCCTTGGAACTGACTTGCACAAGGCTTGTAGGAAGATAAATCCTTTCAGGTACAAGGTGAGGAGCCCAGCCTCTGATCAAGTCAGCAAAAAGCTGGATTCTCTGGCTCAGTGTTGGAAAAGCACAGGAACAGCAGCTGGTGGCCTGGAAAGATAAGGAGCAGCTCCAGGAGGGAGCAGAGGAAGGTGGAGGGGTTCAGAGTGGAGATGGCACAGGAGGAGGGACAGCCCAGCCCTTTGGGGCACAACTGGCATCGATTGTTGCTGAGAATGAAAAGGAATTGCAAGTGCTGGAAAGCCAGGAGTGTTCCCTCAGCTTCCATAGCAATTCTGTGAATTACACATTCCTCTGGGTTTGGTTTGATGCTCTTGTAATCTCTTAAGTAGCATTTTGAGGCTGCTTTTCAAAGTGGTTGCTTGTATTGCTATTTAGTTTTGTTGTTTTTTTTAAACACAGACATGATGTGTCTTTGCACCACATAATTTTGGTGTGGTTTCCCTCCTGTATCTCACTGAGTGATGCTGTCCCAGAGGTTTTGGTCTCTCAGGCTCTGTTAAGGAGATTAATTTTTGCTCCAAGAAAGCAAAGCTTTTGTTAGTGTTTCATGGCCAGGCAAGGCAACCAAAGCAGGAGGAAGGATGATAAACAAGTTTCTTACCCCTGTGGTCAGTGATTATCAGGGATTTGTTTTGTGAGGTCCACTCAGACTTTAACTTTGGGATGTCTTGAGCTCTCCAAGCTACTCCTGAAGACACTGGGAACTGTGCCTTGACCATTAAAAGTGTTAAACCACAGTTAAATATCTGGAAAATTGGTACTTTTGTCTCTGCACCTACTTCCCTGCGTGTAAAACAAGGTCTTTTCATGCTAGTGGTTGTGAAGTCTAAAAAAGTGATTTTGTTTGCAAAACTCCCAGTTTCTCCTGTGATGAGCATCCCAGAAAAGTCCCACAGGGAATAATTCATGTTCAGCCCAGCGCAGAGGTTTGGTGCTGTTGGGAAACAGGGGCTCAGCTCTCACACAGAGCATGGAAAAATAATGACTTGGTGTCCTGTCCCCACTCTGTCAGCAGCTCCAGGAGGTAAGAGACTTGCAGGGAAAATAGTGTGCAGTAATTTCATGGAATGTGGGCTTGGATTTGGGAGGATAAGTAAAAGCCAGCTTTGAGGTTAGGCTACGTTTTAAACCTTGGAGATGTGAGAGGGAATGTGTGTGGAAGGAAGGATGGGGATGGCTCTGTGTCCAAGACAGGGGGGGAGAAGGGGGTGAAGAGGAAGAGCCATCCTTCAAACTGGACATAAATAATTTTACCACATGAATAACTCAGCTTTTGGAAGTGGGGCAGCTGGGGGGGCTTGTCAGGGCTGCTTCATAACAGGAATGATTTCACAGGTGGTAAAAGCTCACCCAACACAATCTTGGTGGCACAGAAAACCCAAAGTCTGGTGCTTCTGAACCTTTTAATGCTTGGCCTTATAACCTTGACCTTAGTAGTCCCTGTTCTTGATGGAATAAATTGAGAGTATCAACAGAAGTTTCAGATACTCATGATGTCTTCTTGAAATAGAAACATGTGATTTACACTAAAATTGAATAGCTCACAGAGAGGTCATTTACTAAAAACAAAGGAAAACAACTGGAAACCAGTTATTCTTCCCAACAAGTTATAGGAAGTGGTGATTACTTCTCCAAATTTCAAGAGTATAATAGTCACAGCCCTGATTTTACTGAATTCATTTCTCTTGGAGATTATACAAGCAAATGTGTCACCTCCATGTTACACTTGAAATAGAAACCCAGCACTGCCCTGACTGTCACAGGAAGTTTCCTGCCCTAGAGCATGACTTCTGCCAAGTATCATATTAAAAAAATATTAAATAACATTAAAAAACCTTCTACAGAACCAGTACCCTTTCACGTAGATCTCAGTGCCACCCCAAATACCATTTTTGTCATTGAAAAATGATGCTGCCAGCAGTGCTGGGTATGAATTGAACATTTTTTCTTCCTGAGTAAAGAAAAATTCTGGAGTTTTTTTTATAAAGATAAAGATTCACATATGGCAAGAGAAAGCAGCAGAAAATGAATCACCTCCAGACACTGAAAACATTGTTCATGGTAAGTTGCATTACTCCGGAAAACAGCAAGAAGTGTTACAATTTAAAAGTCATATATTTAGCTAAAAGCAGGAACAGCTGGCTCTGTTCTTGATGAAAGGTTTCATAATTTATGTGATGAATAGCAATCAGTGTGGATGTTTTCTGGATATTTCAACATGACAGCTCACTCTGGCTGCAGAATAGGTTGGTCTGTGCTGGTATTTGACAAGCCCTGTTAGAAACACAAGCCAAACTCTGATCACTGTGAAGACCAAAGACCCCATTTAAGTGACTTCAGTGTAATGTGCGTGATCACTAAAGGAACAACCATATTGCCATTTTGCTCCTGGCAATTTCAATTAAAAAAAATGTGTGGCATTTGGCAAACACAGGATAAGGGGCTTTGCTATAAATAAGAATATCAGATGAAAATGTTGCCCAGGGCTTGTTGGCAGTCTGGAAAGCTCTCTAAATAACATATCAGTAAGAAGGAAAAAATGAGATATCTACACTGGGATCCTACCTCTGAGGGCTGAAGCACAGAAAAGCACCAAGCAGCAGACTAGGAGATCCTGAAGGAAGAAGTTTTTAAATGCTTATGGAAGCAGGAACAAATCCCATCAGAAAAATTTGGGCAGCAGCAGGCATCTCTGTGGACACAGAAATAAATCTCCAAATAGAAGAGCTCACACTGAAATTTCAGAGACAGCCATAAAATATTCTGGGGGGCAAAAAAACTGGATTTCATTAGAAAACTGTTTGCAAAAGAGATCTGTTGCCTCTCCCAGGCTTTCTCCTTGGACACAGGGAAAGATCTCCAAAGAGCAGGGCCAGGTCGGGGGCTGGAAAACAGCGCTGGAACAGCTTTGTCTCTGGTACGAGGTAATGGCTGAAAAGTTGTACCAGCAGAGGGAGCGGGACACCAGATTTCTTCTCCTACACAAGAGTCTAATCCAAGGAGTTCCCAGAGAGAAACCAGATTCTAAAACGCAGGCTTTACCCACTGATTCTTTAGAGAAAGGCTCAGTTGATGTAGGTTTTCTCCCATGGCTATGAAGTAGCTGCAGAGGCAGAAGAATAAAGTCTCCAAATCTGCTTTGCATATTTGCAAAGGAAATGAGGAAAAAGCTAACGATTTTTTTTTTTTAGGGTACTGGTCAGACCCTTCCAGTTTTGTTTTTCATGTTCCATCATGAAACATCTCAGATTTGAGGCAGATGAGATTCAGGAGTGAATACTCAGGACAGTGGGGCTGCCGCATGTGATGAGACCTGGATAAGGACACTGGGTCAAGTTCCTGGGGTTCTTTGGGGGAAGAGAACTGGTCTCCTTTGGCAGGCAGGGACTTTGGGAGTGATGCCCTGCTGCTGCTGGGGCTACACCAGCAGCAGGTCACAAATCCTACATGTCCATTTGTGAGGCAAGAAGAGAGCTGACAGCACTGGGCTGCAAAGCTGGCACGAGGCGTGCAGGGCTCCAGCCAGATTTGTCACATGGCAAAGGTGCAAAAACGTGACAAACCCGACTGGAGCACATCCAGGCAATCTGAATTCATGACGTCCTTCTGCAGAGGGGTCAGGGGTGTCAGAGCTGCTTGGCAGTGTGACAGAGCCAGCAGGCTGGGGCTGGGCAGTGAGGGCTGATTGTGATGTGCTTGGCTTAGCCCAGCACGGCAAACAGATGGAAAGTGAAGGATAAAAACCAGCCTCACCCCCACAGACAGTTCATGCCATAAAAATCTCATTCCCAAGAGCAAAAAGGCTCAGCTTGCAGCTGTACTGCTCCAAAGGGTGATGTACCATCCTCCTGAGGCTGACAGGGAAAGCAGAGCACAGCTAAAGGTACCATCCCCAGCCTCTCTCTCCACATTTACCTTCCTGACTGACCAGCACATTTTGAAAGGAGATATGCACACACACAGACACTAATCTGAGTGCTTGCCCCCAGCTTCTGTTGAGTTGTTCTGCCCCATCCCATTCCAGGTACAATTTGGATAATTCAGAACAGGCAATCAGCAAATCCAGCAAATCCAGCAACAGCCTGCCCTTGTGCCTCCTGGAAGTGACTCAGGATGAGACATCCCAGCCTTCAGAAGCACCAGGGTGATGGTTTTTTTTGCCAAGCCAAGTCACTCAGGTATTTAGTAGTGACACTAAGGGCTTCATTCACACAAAACTTCAGAGCAATTTTGGATGTGCTCTGATTCAGTCTCGGGCATCAGGAGGAGCTGAACCTCCATCCTTCTACAGAATGATCTAAGAAGGACCTGTGAAGGGCAGGGGACAGGACTCACTTTATTGCTGGGGCCAAGTCACATCATTTGTTCCAATCTCCATGTTTTGAGAGTGGGTGTGGAGAGATCACTTTCTCCAACAGCACAAGATGCTACAAAAGAAGGAGGCAGAAGAGGAGATCTTTCATCTTGGCTTTACTGTCCAGAGTGTTCCTCCATCTTCAGGCTTCTCCTGAAGGAATTGATCTGATGTAGACAGAGAGAAGTGTGGGAAGGAAAAGCTGAGGATAATATCTTATGTATCACTGGGAATTTTGAGGAACTCTAGAACAGGTCTGAAGACACCAAAACCTTTGCAGTGATGTGAGATAATCAGGCCACAGCCCATCGGCATCTCTCTGTGTAAACAGACAGGAAATCTCTGCCAGCAGGAGGTGGTAGAGATTTTTGAGCTTTTCATGCTACTTTTCATGAACTCTATCTCCTCAAAACACCATCTGGGAAGCTTCATAGGTGCAGATGTATCAAAAGAGCCAAGAGTTTATAATTTATAAGAAAACTGCCTTGTAAAAGTGCCCAATAGTGCAGATTTCTTGTGTGTGCTACATGGTGGGTCCTGCTGATGTCAAAAGCCATTGGAAAACCATCCCAGACAATCTCAGAAGATATTTCTGACACCACATCATGAGCTCAGTACTGTCCTGACCACCAGCCATCCAGACCCTTCCATGTCAGTGCCTGTGCCTGGTCACTTCCAGGCACTAGATCCAGGGGCAGGGAGAAATACACAAAATCTTACCAGGTGCTCAAGAAACTGGTGTGGGCCTCATCCCAGCTGAGTGCTGAGCCACAGCATAAAACTCCAGCTCCAAAGACTTCAGGGATCAAGTCCTGGTTTGAATGGGAAGGGCAGGAAAGCAGTTCTCTGGAAATACCAACACAGATTTATTCCAAAAAAAGCACCCCATGTCCTGTACAAATAATGATTTCATTTTCCCATTCCTACCTAACTGCAGTTACACTGGCATCTGGAAGTCCATCAGGCTTTGTCAGTGTGAATTCCCACTACTCCCAAGAAAGATCTGCTGGTACACGTGGCCACAGCTCTACTGAAAAGAGCAGAAGAATTTAGTTGTGGTGGTTTATCATTCTCAGGCCCTGCTGAGAGAAGTGGGAGTTGAAAAAGTAGAGTAATGGATATTGCTGTGTATCTCTAGCTGCTAAAGGGGAAGGCAAAAACATGATCAGTGCTTTGTAAAAACAAGTCTCAGCCCATCTTAAGTGATGCAGAACACAGTGGCCATGTGCTATTTGCATTTATATGGAGTTCTGTAACTGTTAGTCTTATTTTGTCATTGAGACTGAGCAGTCTTGGATGATCCTGAGGGACCAAATACCTGCAGCAACCAGCTGCTATTTCAGCTGAGTCTCTTCTCTGCTTGCCTCCCTTTGAAACAGGCATCAATACATTGACAGTGCCACTGCTAAATAAATGTTTCCAGGAAATGTTTGAGTGTGGGCTCAGGAGAATAACTACGTCCCCTTGCTATTTGCAAACAAAAATTATGAGTGCCCTGAAAGCTCCTTTTTTGCTGCCTTTGGCTAGAATTAATGCACTGAGCTGGGGGCATATTATGGATATATATGGATATAAAAATATCCATTTTTATACAGCATGGGGGCAATTGTAACTTGCCCCCCCCTGATTCCTGGTGTCCCAGAGCATGGATATATCCATACAAACTCCTCTGGAACATGCAGACTTGCTCTGGCAGCTTTCTCCTCCATCCTTAATGCCTTCTTTGTGTCATGGTTTCAGAAAGAATTGATTGTTTCTTGTTCTGCCTCCCATCAATGAAATCAACTGGCATTAAAAAGGCTGCCCTGCTCATTGCCAAATCGAATCCTTTTAATATCTGGTGATGCTCTGGAATATGTTGGAACTGGGTCTCAAATTTTGGTCCAAGCTGGAATCTCCCCAGTGCTCAAACAGAGGGGGGGAAGCTCTTAGAACTGAGCTGCCAACTTGAGGCATCTTTGCACTAAATAATTCCATATTGTCAAGGAGTCCTTTCGACCTTGAGCCCATCCTTCATTCCTGGTGTGCATGAGGCAGATTAAGCCAGAACTGGCTTTGCTCCAGTGACTTTCATGGTGCCACTTCAGAGGTCAATTAAAGGAACATCAAACACTACAGATTTTCTTCTACCTATCTACAGGTCCAGCTCCTTCATGTTTATTATGCTGGTTTTACACCAGTGTGACTTGTCTGAAAGGAGAACTGGACCCATGACACACAAAATCATTTTCTCCAAATGACAGGAGAGAAGTCCTCTTGGCCATGACTTTTTAAAGGTTCTTGCTAAAGGTACAATCCAAGCCAAAATGACACATTCTTGTTTTAAAAAGCAGTGTATTGGAAGGATGAAAACAGCTAATTTGGAATGATCAACTTGTAATTAATTTTTCACTTAAAACTCTCACTTGGCATTAAACAATCCCCTCTATGTGAGTCCTTTTTTCCCTTTTTCACACATTCACAGGCTCACAGGTAAGCTGCATGACAGACCAAAGCTGCCTGTTGTTTTTTCTTTTATCTCTCAATCCTCCTAACAACACAGGGCAGAACCTTCTCAAAGAGATGAGGTGACAGGATTGGCAGCAACCTCAGCTCATGGTGAAAAATCTCCCCTTTCTCTCACCTCAGGTGGACTGAGGAGGCATGAGGAGGATGGTGCAGTAGAGGAGGAAAAGGACATGGAATTGGCATGGGAAAGAGGAGAACTGGGTTGTGTTCCTCAAAGCCTGTGGTTGATCTGCTGAGGGATCTCAGGCAACCACTTCAACTCTAAGCATTTTTTGACACCATTCTTGCCCTAAATCCTAAAGTCCTCAGGCTCCAGGGTGACCTTATTGAGGCTTTCAGTACCTAAAGGAGCTCCAGAGAGCAGGAGAGAGACTTTGCATAAGGGCATGGAGGGATAGGACAGAGGGAATGGCTTCACACTGCCAGAGGGCAGGGTTAGGTTCAATTTCAGGGAGAAATTCTTCCCTGTGAGGGTGGGCACAGGGTGCCCAGAGAAGCTGTGACTGCCCCATCCCTGAAGTGTCCCAGGCCAGTTTGGATGGAGCTTGGAGCAACCTGGGACAGTGGAAGATGTCCTTGACCATGGCAGGGGGTGGAACAAGATGATTTTTAAGTCTTTTCCAACCCAAAGCATTCTCTGATTCTCTGCTGTCCATGACCCTTTGAGCTGTTTGTCCAACATGGGGAGCTCTGAGCTATCACCACTGGGTATCTTTAGGGTATCTTACAACACAAATAAGGAATTGCAAAGGAGGAAATTATGTTTCTTGCCTCATAGAGAACAAACCGGAGGTGATGTGGTCAGAAAATGGGCAGAGGGGGAAAATTCTGTCTCTTCAGGCTCTGCTCACATGAGGATACTCAGAGTTTCATGGCAGCCCCATGCAGTGGGATTTGAAAAGCAGCTGTGTAGTACACCCAGACTCTTGTTCCTTTCTATTTGAGGCTGTCTGGGAAAGCTGTGAGCAGCAAAAAAAAAGACACTGGGACTGTCTGCAGAATCAGCAAGATGATCAGGAGACATTTACATTGTTCTCTCACTTGAGAAGTTATTTTTGCAAACATATGGCCTGGAGTTAAGTGTGGTTTATTTTTATTTATTTTTTTTTGAAAACACTGTGGCCAAATTCTGTGGCCAGTAATGGTGTAAGGTTCTTTTTTCCTTTTAGAGAAAGATGCCTATTTATGGAATCTGGGGAAAATTCACCCTGTACAATAAGCTACAGGTTAAATTGATGCTTTTAAAGTTCCTTTCTGGATCAACCCTCAAATTTTAGTCACGGAATGGTAAATACACAAATCTCTCTGCAAAATCACTTCAGCATATTTATGCAAATAGCGACTTTGATGGCCCTGTTAACTTGAAGAGAGGAAACAAATCCCCCTGTGCCCCTCACCATGTGTCGTCTTCTTGGTAATAGATGTAGTTAATACATCTTGCTCAGCGACGTTTCCCCTGCACACCTCCAACTGTAACTTGCAAAAAGCCCAATTGCAGAGAAAGCAATTTGCTTGATCTTTCTGAAAAGAAAAATAGTCAGCATAGAGAGAATTCAGAAACAATACAGAGCTGCAATTCATTACAAGCTTTCAACGAGACAGAAGGTATCACTGTGCCTCCATTGCACAGAGTGATGTTGGAAGGGAACCACAGGCAGGAGCAATTTCAAGAATGGCTTTGCTGGTATTATCATCTAGTGATGTTTAAACATGCACAGCATGTCCTTGAAAGCCTGGGGATAAGAGGAGGAGAGGAGATGAAAAATTAAGCCTGAACTAAGGTGTTTGGAAAGCTTGAAGCTCAGCGTTGTTTCTGGGTACATCAGTTTAACCTTCAAATGAACCAGCCATTTCTTTCCTTCTCTTCAAAGTAACACTTTCAAGTCCCAAAATTTGACTTTGAAGCTGAGATCAATGCTGGTAATGTTCTCATAACACCAACTCCCACTGGAGGTGAAATTGGGAAAGGGGGGGGGACTTGTGGTTTGTTCAGAGACTCCACACAACACACCAGACAAGTGATTTTTGCATCAACTGTGCTTCCCTAAGTAGGACAGGAAATTTCAACCCTGCACAAGAGCTTAGAGCCTCACCAACTCCTACTGACCCAGCACCTCTCAAAGCCAAATAATATCTGGCCTGGGTCTCAGCTGCTCTGTCCCATGGTCTGGGAAATCCTGGATGGGTGAGAGCTGCTTATGCCACTCCACAGATCAGAAGTAAAATCAAATGTCTTGTGTCAATTGGTGTAAATTCAATTAGTGTAAATTTGCCATGCAGGGGTCTCTGCTTCTGATGGACAAATACAAAAAAAATATCTCTACACTGAAAAACATGAAAAGTCACTGACCTTGTTTCACACCCAGCTTAAAAGGGGATGGGGAAACTGTGAAATGAGCTGTGCCTTAAATTCCTGAGTTACTTTGGTGGTTGATTTGTTGCTGATTTGTAATTGCCCTTAGTATCACCCAGCACCAGGGGAAGAGACAAGAAACCAAGATCAAAAGGGTATTTCATATTGCAAGTGCATTTTCATATCTGCATCCACATGCCAGAAAACCTTGATCTTCAAAGCACTGTACAAACACTAACCAGCTAATGACTCTCTCAGCAAAGCCACAGCAATGGCTATTTTTAATACATCTATTATTTGTTTGTGCTCATAAAAGGCAGGTTTGTGCCATCAGCTTATTTAGCCAAGCACAGAACGGAGAAAAACCAATGTGAGCAGAGCAAGAAGCAAAGGATATGGAATGTCTTGACTGGGCTCCCCATGTACCAGTTAATTAAAATGACTGGATGGAAAAGGAGTAAGTGAAGGTGAGTATGACACAGTCACAAAAAAAAAAAAAAAAAAAAAAAGAAAAGAAAAAAAGTGAGTTGATTACTGGATAGCAATACATTGTAAAGGAAAAAAAAGGTGGTTGCTAATGGTCCTTTCAGTCTAGCAGAGAGAAGAAGTGTGGTGGCAAGGACCAGAGGCACGAAAAGTCAAGTAATTCAAAGCCTAATTGTTGCCAGAGACAGAATTAGCTTCTGGAATGAGTAACAAAGCCAAATGGTAAATTTATCACCTCTTTTTTTTACAAATGCAGGCAAGGATTTTGTGGACATTGTATGGAGAGATGTTAAAGCAGGTGTACAACCTGTCTGGGTAGCTGAGGGCAAATATCCCTTTTCTTCCTGAACTCTCACACAGTGTGGGATGGCAGAGCTGCCACCACTGAGGCAGCGTTTCCAAGTGACACGGAGAGACACAGGGGTTCCTCTGGAGGGATGTGACAAAGGTGTCAGATCAGAGGGTTGGAGCTCCTCTGACACGGAGACAGGCTGGGAGAGCAAGGGCTGTCCAACATGGGAAAGTGAAGTCTCTGGAAAAACCTCAGAGCTCCTTCCCGGGACTAAAGGGACTCCGGGAGAGCTTAGCAGGGATTTTGGACAAGGACATGGGGAATGGCTTCAAACTGCCAGAGGGCTGAGCTAGATGGGATATTGGGAAGAAATTCCTCTCTGTGAGGGTGCTGAAGCCCTGGCACAGAGAAGCTGTGGCTGCCCCATCCCTGGAAGTGTTCCAGGACAGGTGGGACGGGGCTTGGAGCAAACTGGGATAGTGGACGGTGTCCCTGCCCATGGCACGGGGTGGAACTGGATGAGCTTTGAGGTCCTTCCCAACCCAAACCATTCTATGACATGCACAGCACGGAGTGGTGAAACCTCGTCCCCTCAGAGTCCGAATTAAAAGATTCTCCGTCCTCTGACTTGCATGCAGCTCCTGCTGGGGGCAGATCTGAGGGCCTGAACCCGCAGGACAGTTCAGGACATCCTCTCGTCCCAGCCCAAAGCGCAGCTCCCAGTGCCGGGCTCACCCCGCTCAGCCCACGGAGGGTTTGAGGCTGACGGGGTGACAGCGGCGCTCCTTCGCACAAGACACAGCGACCGAACTGAGGGGAAAGAGACCGAGGATCCGACCCTCCGCCCCCTCATCCCGGCCCACTGGAGGCCCGGCGGGGCCGCTGGCTGCCTTCCCGGCCATCCGCGGAGGGCGGGGGCCGCGCTGCGGAGCCCGTC
>JBBMKD010000216.1:57776331-57815735 GCA_037834095.1 Argya squamiceps
CCCCCTCCCCAAACCCCCCACAACCCTCCCCCCATGGCCACGCTGTGCCGCTGCCCCCCACCCACCCCCAGGAGGGGATAATTGGGGGGGGAGCATTAATTAGTGCCCAATTAAGGCCAGCAGAGCACAGCCCTCCCCCCCTCCCCAAAACCTTTTTTCTTTTCCCGTTTTTCTCTGCGGTTTTGGCCTTTGCTGGGTCAGGGTTTGGCCCCTGTTGTCCCCCGGTTTTGTTGTTTCTCCCTGGCTTTGCCCCCGTTCCTGCTCCTTTATTTTCTCTCCCTGCTGGTGCCCAGTTCTCCCCAGTTTTTTTTTTGCCCAATTTCCCAGTTTCTAGGAGGAAAATGTCCCTGTCTGTCTGGGGGGGCCGCGTGGCTTTGGCAGCCCCGGAGGGAAGAGTCAAGGTCGCTTGAGCTGAGCCGTGTCGGGGTGAGAAAATCAGATTATGATTAAAAATCAGAATTATCAGCGAGGAAGGAAAAAAATAATAATAATAAAAAATAATAATAATAAAAAAAGAGTCAGAATCGCTCGGGTTTGGTTAAATTATTCGGCCCCTTGGCTCCCCACCCCCCTCAAAAGAGCGAATTTTTGGCAGCGGCTGCAAGAAGGGACGAGATGAAGGCGGATCCTCCAAAAACAGCCGGGCGGGCCGCGGTCGAACCTCCCCCGCGTTGGGGGGGAAAAAGCCACTTTTCGGGGTTGGCAGCAGCCGGGTCCTCGGTGGAACTGCGACGTCACTGTCCCCGCTCGTGATTAATCGTTAATTCATTCATTGGTTAATTAACCCCCCCCCAAACCAGCGCTAACGACGCCGCAGCGGGGGGAGCCTCGGCCCGGGGCGCTGCAGGAGCAAGGCTGGGTTAACACGGGGGGCCTGTGCCCCCCTAAACCTGGGAGACCCCCAAAACCTGGGGCTGTAAAGTGGGGAGGGGGTGTGACCCCCCCCCCACACCTTTAGGGGGATGGAGGGTGTCCCCCCCCCTTCCTCCCCTGGTGCTGGGACTTCGGAGGGCCCCCCCGGCCACCACAGGGGGCTGAGGGTCCCCCAAAAGGTGAGGGACCCCCTGAAAGGTGAGAGACCCCCAACAGGTGGGAGACCCCCAAAAGGTGAGGGACCCCCAGAAAGGTGGGGGACCCCCTGAAAGGTGAGGGACCCCCAAAAGTTCAGGGACCCCCAACAGGTGGGGGATCCCCAGAAAGGTGGGGGACCCCCAAGAGGTGAGGGATCCCTGAGGACACAGGGACCCCAAACAGGTGAGGGACCCCCAAAAGGTGGGGGACCCCCAAAAGGTGGGGGATCCCTGAGGACACAGGGACCCCCAGAAACGTGGGGGACCCCAGAAAGGTGAGAGACCCCCAAAACGTGAGGGATCCCTGAGGACACAGGGACCCCCCCCGGGGTACAGAGCTGGGGACCCCCCAAGGTTAAGGGAGCCCCCCCTCCCCAACAAGAGCAGGGGTCCCTGAGGGGGTGAGGGTCCCCCCCAAAGGATGGGTTGGAGGGACCCCCGTCCTGCCCTGGCACAGAAAAATGGGGCCAAAACAGGTGGAAAAGGTGAAGAGAGGGAAATTTGGGTTTTTGTAGGGGAAACAGCATTTCAGTCCCCCCCAGAGTGGGGAAATTCACCAAACTGGGGTGAAAAGGGGATGGAAAAAGGGGGTGCACCCCCAGAGCTCATTAAGCCACCACCGTGGGGTCATTAATCCACAGCTAACGAGGCCCAGGCTGGGCTCAGCACCCCTAAACTCAGGGGGAAACACCCCAAAATTGAGGTGGGGGGGGGAATTAACAGATCAACACCCCCAAATCCGGGGGGGGTAAATATGTCAGGGGGGGGTCCCAACAGATCAACACCCCCAAATCCAGAGGAGGGGGGTAAATATTTCAGGGGGGGTCCCAGCCTGTCCTGAAGGGGAGGGGAGCGGGGGGCACGGCCGGGGGTCTCCCGTGCGCTGCCCTGAGGTTTTGGGGGGGCCCGGGGGGGGCCCGGGGGGCAGGGGGGGGAGGTCCCGACATGTCCTCGGGGTTAGGGGGGATGCCCAGGTCTCCCGTGCGCAGTTTGCGGGTCAGGTCTTCGATCTGCAGTTGCACTGGAAGGAGGAACCCGGTCCCGGAGAGGTGAGAGAGACACAGTTACAAAACACCCACATTTTACCCTCCCCCCCAAAATGAAAAATAAATAAAAAACCATTCCTCCCTCAAAATCATCCTGCCCCAAACCTGGTTTGACCACGTTAAAACTCCGTATTTTTAATTTTTTTTGGCTACCTACACCGGCTCCATGGCACCAACACCAGGCATTAATGCCCTAAAACCAAATGGTTACGGTGAGAAAAAGCAGGTGTTGTTACCTAAAATCGACATTATTAGCAGAAAAATGCACCTTCTTAGCAGTAACAGCAGGTTATCACCCCCAAAAAACAACAGTGTTACCCCAAAAAACGAGTTATTACCAAAAAAAGCAGGTTATCACAAAAGAAAAAAAATCACATCGTTATCAAAAAGTCACAGGATTACCCAAAAAAAGCACGTTACCAAAGCTCCTGGCACTCTTATGGAAAATCTACAGATTGTTATCATTAAACCAGACATTATTACCTAAAATAGAAGATTATCAGTCAAAAAAAAGAGACATTATTGCTCTAAAGTACCACACTGTTACCTAAAACGTGAGATTATTGCTACAGAAGGTAAAAGTTATCACCTAGAACAACCACAGTTTGATCTAAAACCACCACAATTTTACCTCAAAGCAGAGATTGTTCCTAAAATAATAGACATTGCCTGAAATAACCACATTGTCACCCAAAACACATGACTACTGCTAAAAAAAGCAACTGTTATTACCTAGAACAGGAGATGTAATTAAACACAGTCATTATAGCTAAAGCACCTGATTGTTACTAAAAGTAAAGGTTATCAGAACGTTGTTATTTTAAAACACACAATAACACCTAAAAATGGGTTATCACCAAAAAATGAACGTGGTTAACCAAGACATTGTTCCATTAAAGTGATACATTTCCATCTAAATTTAACAAATTATCCCCCAAAATTGCAACTTCTGGGTTAATTAACTTCCTCCAAGTCCCCAGGAGGGGTCTGACCCCAAACCAGGGGGATTTTAACTCCAAAACCTGCGGGTTCTGACCCCAAATCCAGGAGGTTTAACCCCAGAATCCCGAGTGGGTTCTGACCCCAAATCCTGGTGGGATTCTGACCCCAAACCAGGGGGTTTCTGACCCCAAATTCCCCAGATTTACACCAAAATTTGGGGGTGGTTCTGGTGTGAGCACGGGGGTTCTGACCCCAAATCCTGGAGGTTTAACCCCAGAATCTCCAGGGGGTTCTGACCCCAAACCAGGGGGATTTTAACCCCAAACCTGCGGGGTCTGACCCCAGATCCGGGAGGTTTAGCCCCAGAATTTAGAGGGAGTTCTGACCTCAAATCCTGGTGGGATTCTGACCCCAAACCAGGGGGATTCTAACCCCAAACCCTGTGAGGTCTGACCCCAAATCCTGGAGGTTTAGCCCCAGAATCTCGAGAGGATTTTGACCCCAAATTCTGGTGGGATTCTGACTCCAAACCAGGGGGATTTTAACTCCAAACCTGTGGGTTCTGACCCCAAATCCCGGTGGGATTTGAACCCCAAAACCCTGTAGGTTCAGACCCCAAAATCCCGTTTTATTCCCGACGTGGGCGTGCTCCTGCTCACACCTCAGCCTCGGGGCGTTGTGTGAACAAACCTGACCCCAAACCCCTCGTTTCTTTGCCCAAACTCGCCGTTTTTCCCCCCAAACCGTTACCGATGTAGGCGCGCTCCTGCTCGCGCGTCAGCCCGGGCGGGATCACCGTGGGCATCCCCGGGATCACCGTCTTCTGCTCCAGCGAGTCCTGGTTCCAGCGGCTGCGCTTCCGCTTCCGCGGGAAATCTGGGCGGGGAAAACGCCGCGCTTTGGGCACAGCTGGGCAGGGAAAGGGGGTAGGGGGACGCGGGGAGGGGGTTTGGGGGGTCCCGGTGTGGGTTTGGGGGGTCCTAAGGAAGCTCCCTGCGCACAGAGGGGACGTGGGGGGGTTGTTGTTTCTCACGGGGGTGTTTTGGGGGTCCCGTTCCGAGGGTTCCTCCCGCCTCCACCTCGGCCTCGCGTGTCCCGACACGTGTCCCGGCCGGCGGGGGGGACGGAGGCGGCGGGACCCCCCCTGACAAGGGGATCAGAGGCCAGGGACCCCCAGATCGGGGGGTACAATCCCCGGAGACCCCCAAATCGGGGGGGTACAATCCCGAGGACTCCCCAAACCGGGGGGATCAGAGGCCAGGGACCCTCAGATCGGGGGGTTACAACCTCGGGACTCCCCAAACCGGGGGGATCAGAGGCCAGGGACCCCCAGATCGGGGGGTTACAACCCCTAGACCCCTAAACCGGGGGTTTTAAAGTCCCGGGGACCCGCAGATCGGGGGGTAAAACCCCGGCACTCCCCAAATCGGGGAGTTACAACCCGGGATTCCCCAAACCGGGAGGGGGTACAACCCCTGGAGACCCCCAAATCGGGGGGGTTCAACTCCCGGGACACCCCAAATCGGGGGGTTACTACCCGCAGACCCCCAAGCCGGGGGTTCTGAAGTCCCGGGGACACCCCCCAGACCCTCCACACGCCCCCCCGCCAGGGCTGCGCTTCCTCCCGGGGCTCCCAAAACCGCCCCCACCCCTCGGTCCTCGCCCCCCACCCCCGGATCTCCCCCTACCCCGGGCCGTACCTGCCCTCCGGGGCTTGTGCGCGGCGCCCGCCCGTCCTCCCGCCTCTCCCGGCCCTTGAGGGGGGTGTGTGTGGGCAGAGCCCTGAGGGTGCCCGTGCCGCCCCCCAAGTGCTGCCCCATCCCTCGGGGGGAGTGTGGCGGCGCAGGGCGCGGGGTGCCCGCTGTCCCCCGAGGGGACGCGGCGGCTCTGCGGCTGGAGACGGGGTTGGCGGCGCTTGGCCGCGGGACTTCGCGGCTCCGAGCCTCTCAGGGCTTGGCGTTTTGGGGTTTATTTTTCATCTCCACCCTTCTCACCCCCATCCCGGTTCGCTCTCCGCCTGCCCCGCGCCCGCCGCACCGGGAAAGTTTCGGTCCCGGTGGGTCCCCCCGGGCGGGCGCTCCAGCTGCGGAATTATTCATCTTCATCTCGAAACTAATGCGATTTTTCCAGAAAAGTGGGGACTTACCGACGATGAGGAGTTCCTTCGTGCCGCTTTAATACCAGACACTTGTGGTTTAGGGGGTTTGCGTTGGTTCGGGGTCTTTCCTTTATTTTTTGGTGTGCGTTCTCTTTATTTATTTATTTCCCTTCAACGAAGACGCAGAAAATGAAGCAGATGATCCTTGCAGATAGTCCCTATTTTTTTTTTTTTTTTTGCTTTTGAAGTTTTTAATTAGAAGCAGCGGGTTTCTAGCAGCTAGGAGAGCCTTAGTAGGTTTCTTTGGAATTCTGGCGGTCCCAGCACTCTGTTGGATGGGGAAAGTTTGGCTAATGAAAGAAATGATTCATTTTTACCACCGAGGAAATCGGGTTTATGCTGTGTTAGTAGTTGCTTTGCAGTTGGCAAAACTATGACGTGCCATAGCTTAATGAACAGAAGAAGAATTGAGGTGAAGTGAGGGGCAAAATAAAGGAAAGGCAAGGAGCCCACTTGGGTGAGGTGAGCACTAAGGAACAGACTTTCTTCTGCATATTCCCCTTGGAATATTCTGCTTTCCAGAACAGCCTGTGCAGCACTCTCCAGCTCCAATGCAATAATAAACCAAAACACAATTAATAAACTGCTAATATCAGACAAACATATCTGTGGGCTTTTTATGATGGAGGAAAGCCATGCATTGAAGCCACTTAATAAATAGGAATTCCTCTGTGTAATAGCTGAAAAATCCAAGTCAAGCCCAGTGGTTTTATCCAGCTTTTATCTGTGGCACGCAAACAGCATGACAGGTGTTATGGGCATTTATTTGGTGAGGTCAGTTGGTTTTTCTGCAGTCAGAGGAGTTGGGAAGGAGCTCTGAACAATCTGGAGGTGTGGCTATGTGTCAGTCCAGGGACTAGTTAAATCTGAGCCAGGTGGGACCTGTGTCCCAAATTCTGTAGTGGCTCCAGAGCATCTCTACAGTGCGATTTACCAGAGAAGGGTGAGGATTCTGCATTAATAGCTTGTTGCAAGTTTGCTTTGGTGGCAGCATGCAGTTTTTCAGTCTGCAGCAACACTCCCACTCTGTATCAAGTTATAGATTTGAATCCAGTGTTGTCAATCCAAGTGCTCTGTGTGGTGCAGTGGGAATGCCGGGACAGCACTGCCCAGAGAAAAGCTCTCTTAGACCAGATTCTGCAGATGCTACAAACTGCATCTGTTTAAAAATTAGAAAAAGCATGCCAGGAGAGGCCAAGGCTTTCAGAAGTGCTGACTCTTGGGATTTTACTGCAAGTCTCCTGGCCTTTTGTGCCTTTCTGGCTGGGTTCTGAGGCAAAACAAAAAGATCAGTAGCTCAGGTTTTGCTGTTTGAAGAAAATAAGCAATATTTGTGGTTGTCACATTTAACGAGGAAAACTGCAAGTGTGTAAATCAGAGGTATTCCAATACTTAAATGCCTTTGGGTAAATGAAAGTCATGAACCCCTTCTAAGCTGTGAGTGCTTTTTAAAACAGTCTCTTAAGTTTTGGAACCATCATCATAATTTTTGGAGTGCTTGCAGTTGGCAGATGACTGCTTTATCCTCATGGCTCTGTGCTTTGGGTTTATAAAGTACTTGAATGCTTCTACAAAGATGTTTTGGCCTTACCCAAGGTAAAACCAGGCATCATGAACATACATCCCCTTGGCACTCAGCAAGAGTCACTCCTGGAGGTGCTGCCTTGGAGTTCTTACTCTGTTCCTGTGTCTTGGCCAAAGTATTGCCTTTCAGTGGTGCTGCTTTGAAGTTCTGTTGACTGATAGTTCTCATTGTGGCTAATTATTCACACAGATGCAGCACTGTAAACATGCAAGGTGGGGAGTTTGTAGCCCTATTAATTGATTTGATATCTCAGTTTATTTAAGTGAGGGCACAATTTTGTCACCACTATCCAAAGTCAGTTTTAGCTCAGGTGGAGCACACACAGTGTGCTCAGAGTTCCAGGCAGGTTGTGCCCATACCCTCCCCAGTGCCAGAGGAGCCTTTTTGCTGTCACATGCCCCAGCCTGTGGCACGTGCAGTCACCTGCCTGTGCTGTCACCTTGCTCCTGCCTGGCTCTGAGGATGAGCTGTTGTCCCCAGGATGGCTTTGTGCTCTTTGCTTCTGAGCAGAGGGCTGGCCAGGGGACATGATGTGGGTGGTGACAACCTGCTGATGGTCACCACCTTCCTTGAGGCTCCTCTTTGTCCCCAGCCTGCAGTGCCAGGCTGGGGACAGAAAGATTCATTGGGGGAAGTTGAAGGCAGCAGTGGGGGGCTGCTGTTCTGCTCACTCTTGGGGGTACCTGGAAGGTGACAGGGAAAGCCCAAGGCTGTGTGAAATGTGCTGGTGATTTGCATCCCTCCTTCAGGGGATTGGCTTGTGTTGCATGGATCATGCCATGGTTTCTGTGTGGGAAGGCTGAGGACTGCTCACAAACAGCCATGAAATCTGAGGTTAAAGCACTGTGGTGTTCAAGAGCTGTTAACACAAAGAACTGCAGTATTTTCTATTGACTTGTGCCTCATCATCCATATTTGTGTGCATTAATCCACTTCAGACTTGGGGTGTGCGTGTGATGATTCTTTTATTAATTTTAAGTCAGGCACTTTTATAATTTTATTTATTCTTTAAAAAGTTGCTAGAGAAGGAAAATGCCTGTTTTATTTCTCTGTAAATCATCTGAGCAGAAAAATGTATTTTGGTCTGGTATTTACATCCATGCCTGTTACAAAAATCCTATATCCTGCCTAGTAAGAAAAAGATACATTTTTTTTCTCCCCCTCCACTTCGTGCTGAGATGGGAAGGGCTCTTCCTGCTCCCAGTTAACCTGTCCTTGGGGTGCATGGCTTGATTCTTTACTTCTTGCATTTCAAATGTGCAGACTATATATGAGGTATCTGGCTTTTGTGGGAAGGGAGGGGGCCTGTGTCTCTCTTCCAGCCAATTTCTTTGGAATTGACAGTTTCCAGGGCATGGTGCTGTTGTAGATCAGATGCTCCATCCTCTGACCTGGAGCTGCACATGGTGCTCCCATGTAAGCTCCCCTCATCTCCACTTTTCCTTGTGTGCAGCTTCATTTGGTCTGATGCAACTTTTTCATCTACACAAACAGTGGGAGACTCTGTTCCCTCTCCTGACCTTTGCTGTAACTTCTCATTTTTCTCTGACTTCTCTGCTGACAGTACAATCACCTTTAGTGTCTCCAGGGTCAAGAGTACATATGAGGTTTGTTTTCTTGTGGGTTTTGATTTTTGGTTTTTTTGTTGTTTTTCTTTCCTTTTTCCCCCACTCTTCCCAACTGCCACCCCATCTGCCTTTCATCTCAGTGCTGAAACCTTTTTAACTTTCACACTACCAAGTTCCTCTCCTTCAAGTCTGTCCTAACACCTTTCCTGTGCCTTCCACTGAAGCAAAACTGCTCCAGTCAAAGTTTCTCATCTCTTTTCTTCATCAGTTTCACCAGGTCAAGTTTCTGCCTGTGTTGTCTTTCTGATGGAGCCCTTCCCACTATCCACAAAGTCTTGCAGGATGCTCTCAGCATCCCAGATCTGCATTTCTGTGATGCTGTTTTCTCAGGCCTGGACGAGCACAGCACAGCTGTACTGAAAATGCAGTGGTTGCTCACATGGGCCATCACCTTCTCCTTTTCATTGTGCCTGGAGAGCTTCTCTTACCCTGCACTTGTGGCTGGAGGGTTTGATTCCCACCCCTGCAGGTTATGAACACCCATCTCAGTGAGGCCCTTGCTGGACTTTTAAATGAGTTGTTTTGGATGGTTCCCATGCTGATTTGACCTCCCCTTTTCCTCTCCTTCAGGCCTGACCTGAAACCATGGAGTTGTGTAAGCTGCTGGAAGCAGAAGGTGCTGCCACGTGTCCATGCAGCAGCAGGGCTGTGACACTGGGCTCACAGTGGGACACTGGGTGACCATGCCTCTGGTGGTGTGTGCCAGGGAGCTGAGGAGCCCTCACAGCAGCGTGTGACCTCAGCAGTGCCTGGGGAAATGCTGAACCTGTCCTTGCCATGAGCACGGTGGCTGTCAGGAGCAAGCTGTGTGTTTTCCTACTCCCCTGCAGAGCAGCTCCAGCAAAGGTCTGTGGTTTAATTTGGCAAGTTCAGCCTCAAGTCAGCAATCTGAACTTGAGCACCTGCTTAATCTGAACTTGCTCTAAGCCACCAGGCTTTGAGAATGCATTCAAAGTTAAGTTTGTGTTTAATTGCTTGGCCTTAATAAGACTGGGATTAAGGCATGCTGAGCCAGCATCAGTGGCTTGACAATTCAGCTCTTGCTCCCTGTGCAGAGGAAAAGGCTGTGGAGGGAAAAGCTACCCCTGAAAACACTGGAGAGAATTTCCTCCTGGTTATCACAGCAGCTGTGCCAGCAGCTCTGCTGCAGTGCAAATCACATGGCAAACCCAGATCATCTCTGTGCTTACTGAGCACCCTGCCCTCCTGGTGGCTTGTCACTTCCAGAGAGAGGAACAAAGTGTCCAGCTGCTCCTCCAGCAGTTCCCAGAGCCCTCAGTTCCTCCGTGCAGGGCAGGAGCAATGGGAGGCTGGGAAAGGGGCACTCGAGGAAAGGTGCTTGGAAATTTGTGGTGGATGAGGCTGGTTTTGTCAGGCTGTGTTTGAGGAGCCTGGGAGGGAGGAAGCAGTGTCTGAATCTCTGTGTGAGTTGAAGTCTCGGGGCTCTGTTGGCTGGTACCACTTGTGGCAGCTGTCCCTGTGCCACCTGCAGCATTTGGGGTTGCAGGGACTCCAGATGCAAGGTTAGCCTGGAATGAGCTTTATTTCACAGCCTTCCCTTTCCCCACTGGACAGGGAGGGTTATGCCCTGGGAGGGTGTGCTGCAGTGAGGGCAGGACTGCAAATTGCCAATTTAACAATTTCCCCCACCCCAGCGCTGGGGCACAAGTGGATGTCATGGCACAGGATGCAGTCCTGTTGTAGTTTCTTTTTCTCACAGACTTACCTCTCTGTTTGGGTGGAAAAAAACCCCTGTGGCTGTACTGGTAGCAGTAACTTACAAAGTAATTCCTTTCAGCAAAACAGATTTTATAAATACTCCTTTGCTGACTAATATTGGCAAGACCAAGTTTGTTTTCTTTAGTGGAATAGAGCCATCTTCTGTGTGGATTTCTCTTTGTGCTGGAAGGGGATGACCTGGTAGCTGGAATATGGGACCTTCCCCTCACGTGGGGACATCAATTCTTGTGGAAGTTGAGGGGTCTCATCAGCTGGGAGGAAACTGCTTCAGTCCTTGGCTTCCCCTCAGGGGCTGATTCATCCCCTTGGGGTGAAATCCCTGAGGAGCTCTGCTGTGGACTGTGGTGCTGGGTGTGGATGCAGTTCTGGACATCTGTGGGCAGGAGGGATGAATCCAAATTGGGAAGGACACTGAGCAGGGCAGTGAAGGGCACATCCTTTCAGGACAGGACTGATGGAGCTGGGCCTGCCTAGGCCAGGATGGGAACAGGGCTGCTGCTCCAAACACATCGTGGGAGGATGAACAAGAAAATGCAGGAAAGAAGAGTTATTTAAACTGAAATTGCCTGTTGGCACCCAGGCAAATGGGTAGGAACAGGCCATGAATAAATTAAGGCTGGAAATTAGCAGAAGGCTGAGAGTAATGGCCAAAAATCTTGCATGGTCTTATGTATTTAAATAAGAATTATTTCCCAAGCTTTAAAGATGCCTCATAAAGACGTGTGCCAAGACTTGGAGAAAAATTACCCCTATTTGGCAGGGAAAATTGAGACAGTGAGATGGGGGGAATGATGCTAATTTGCCAGAGGTTGTTCAGAACAAGCCATAAGTTTGATGGAGCAATCTCTGCCTCCACTGGTGACTGCACAGCAAGTCTGGTGCTGTAGCTGGCCTGGTGGAGCTAAAGGTGGAGGAGGTGCTCTCTATACCTTGGTAGCTTTCTACATGTGCTCTCTGCCTGCTTTTGGGTTCCTCTGCCCTTCTGTGCTCATTCTCAGGTCACCAGTGGTGATCCCTGGGCTCAGTGTTGGGCTCACTCTTGTTTAATAACTTCATTGATGATCTGGTTGAGGGGTCGAGTGTCCCTTCAGTAAGTTCATGGATGACACCAAGTTGTGTGGGAGTGTGGATGTGCTGGAGGGCTCTGGACAGGCTGAGGACAATTGTATGAGTTCCAGGAAGATGAGGTTGCACACTTTGACCACAATAACCCCATGCAGAGCTACAGGCTGGGGCAGAGTGTTTGGAAAGCTGGAAAAGGAGCTGGTGGTGCTGGTCAGCAGTGACTGGACATGAAGCCAGGTGTGCCCAGGTGGACAAGAGGCCAGTGGCACCTGGCCTGGGTCAGCAGTTGTGTGTCCAGCAGGCCCAGGGCAGGGCTTGTCCCTCTGTGCTGGGCACTGCTGAGGCCACACCTCGAGTGCTGTGTCCAGTTCTGGGCCCCTCATGACAAAAAGGGCTTTGAGGGGCTGGAGTGTGCCCAGAGAAGGGAACAGAGCTGGGGAAGGGTGTGAAGAGTAAATCATACAAAGAGTGGCTGAGAAAAGTTTGGGGACTTGGCCTGGAGAAAAGGAGGCTCAGGGGGAAACTTCCCATTCTCACAACTCCCTGACAGGAGGATGCAGCTGAGGAGGGGTCAGACTCTGCTTCCAGGGGACAAGGGACAGGATGAGGGGAAATGGCCTGAATCTGCACCAGGGGGAGTTCAGGTTGGATATCAGGAGGGATTTCTTCATGCAAAGGGTTGTTCAGCAGTGGGATGGGCTGCCCATGGAGGTGGTGAAGTTGTGTTCAAGAAAAAACTAGACATGGCACTGAGTTCTCTGGGCTGGTTGATGAGGTGGTGATTGGTCACAGGTTGGACTTGATCTCAGGTGTCTTTTCCAACCTCAGTGATTCTGTGGTTCTGTGATTGTCACAGAAAGTCTCCCTGCCTGCCTGACCCTCTGGGTGTTGGCTGGGATGGTGGCACAGCTCCTGCCTCACCTCACCTGCACCTGGGTCACCTCAGGTGGCTTTAACCTTGCTCAGTGTGACATCATCATGGCTGCATGGAGCTGCTCTTCCTTCTTTTCTTGTTTTGCTTAAAACTGCTGCACACAGCCCATGGGGCCATGACCTGGACATGCCATGAGCTCCTCTGTGCTCTTCTGGGGTGCACAAAAAAGATACCCCTCATTTTGACTGTCCTTCCAGCACTGTCTCCTTGACATTGCCTTCCCCATCTACTCAGGCAGGCAGCAGCATATTTGGTCCTGGTTGAATGTGGTAAAATGATATTGCAAAGTGACAGATGGTTCTGGCAGACTTTTATCCCTCCAGTGCTTG
The DNA here is from genome assembly GCA_037834095.1 of Argya squamiceps. Lineage (NCBI taxonomy): Eukaryota > Metazoa > Chordata > Aves > Passeriformes > Leiothrichidae > Argya > Argya squamiceps. The sequence continues at coordinate 57,788,829 of JBBMKD010000216.1, forward strand.
CATTCCTGGTTTTTTAATAGTGGTTTTTAAAGGTTTGCAATTAGTTCTTCTGCACATTTGGAAATTGATGGGCTTTTGCTCAACTGCCTGCATGGGAATTCACCCATGAAAGTGAACTTAGTGTTTGTGGAAGGATTGGTGGCAGGAATTTTTTCACATAAACCTGCTGCTGAATGATCACAGTGATGAATAATGAAAATGCCTGCAAAAAAAAAAAATCAGTGTCTCTTTGTGGCAAATGTGAGAATAGGGTGGGGGGAGCAAGAGGCAAAGTGCTTAACTGAGTGGTTAAATTATTTACCAAGTGGTCCAGCTCTACTTAGTGAGACTGAAAATTGCTTTTTCTTGTGGTGAGGTGAAGTGAGAGTCCCTGGTGGCCAAAGGTTTGGGCTGGCCCTGTGCAGAGTGGCAGATTTCACTGCAGGGAGGTAGAAGCTGCAAGGTTGTGCTGAGCTAATGCCCAGGGAGCTGTAAGTGAGAGCAGCCCCTGCAGTGGCAGCAGTGAATTTACACCAAGGCATGCAGGATGTGCTCAAGTGACAGGTTTTTGGTGTGTCTGCCACACAAAAACCTTCCTGTTAGTCCTTTAAAAACATATTGATTCTTCCTAGACCTCCCTTGCAAATACTTTTGGTAAAATGGGCTTGCTCTCTCCTGCATTCAGCTGGGCTGGATCAAGGGTAGCAGAGTGGGAAAGGTGCCTCTGCTCTTCCTTTTTGTGGAGGAAAGGAAGAAGATGATTTGCTCCTGTTCTGGGGCAAAGGAGGAGGTTTTGGGTCCAGGGTGAAATATGATGTTTCCTGCTGATTCTGGAAATCTGAATTCTGTTCCTTGTCTCAAAGCTGCCCAGTCTGTTTTGTCTGATACAAGAAGAGCTCCCTCTTATTTAAGTTTCCAACTATATTTTGGGGGGAGAGGAAGGGAGAGGCAAACACCAGCATGGCAGCTCACAAGTCAGTAAAACTCCACTAAAACAGGTCTTCCAGATCCACTTATAGAAGAGTGTTAGTCCTGGCAGTGAACTCTCCATCCAGAGTGAGAAAGGCATTGTAGCTTGAGGCCAACCTGGTGACTTCTCCAGTTTTATTCCTTCTTGCTGCTTATGGCACAGAACAATTTCCTGCTGAACCAATATCCAGTACAGCTCCCCCTCTTCCCATGCAGGCTGAGTCTTCTGGGGGACTTCTAGAGCTCACACACCTCTATTATCAATAATAGATTTGGTGACTTCATGAAAAAAAACAAACTTTCCTGCTGGGGACTAATTTTTCCTAGAATTCCTGGGAACACAACTCTTCATGCTCTTTCCAGCTAATGGGCATCATACACCTGAATGTTCTGAGGACAGCACTGGGATCACTTGTGCCTGTGTAAGATAAGCATGAAACAAGGCTGGAGCACATGTTCTCTGTCAGGGAGAGAAAATTAGTCCTCATGGTGTGATTTCTATTCTGCATCTTGAAGTGAGATGGCAGAGTTGTTAGAAAGCAGTCGACAAGTGCAGTCATTGCAACCCTTTTCATTTACATATCTGATTCCTGGAACTTTAAAATCCTTTCTTAGACCAAGCTTGGCATGTGGAGTGTGCAGGCCTGGAATTGTGTGGGTGCAGGTTGGGGTTTTTCTCTGCAGTGCCAGAAATAACCTGTTGTGTGATACGTTACAGGGGCCAAGATTTGTAGCAGCTTGTGTGCAAGTGGGATGCTTCAAAATGCTTCACCAGAGGAAATTCTTCAGTGCTGACAGCATGGATAGCAAGGAAGGTGAACTTCTGTGGTGTTTCTGCACCATGGTTTGGACTTCTACCTGAGGAGGGTTGGTTTTATGTGTGAGAAAGCTTTTGCTCAATACTCAGTACTCAGTGGGGCTGCTAACACAAAGACCAGGTGGAAAATGGTTGAACTTAGCATTTACCAGGGACATATTTGATGAAATTTCCCAATTTCCTATCATTTTTTCCTTCTTTCCAGGGTGGGATGGGAAAAACAAAAGTGAGGAATTAGATAAAAAGAACAAGAAATATTTTAAGAACATTTCTGCTGAGGGAAAAGCATCGAGGTTTGAAATGTAACTAAAGAAGTGCCACTTTTCACATGCACTGGGAAAACAAGCCTTGGAGGAAGGAACAAAAGGCATTTTTCAGCTGAAAGGCTGAGCTGAGCTGCTGTTGGTGTGCCAAGCCATATGTGTCCTGTCGAGGTGATTCATCCCTACAAGCCCTGCCTTCTGTCCCTCTTCTTGGGGGGCCCTGTGGCAGCAGGCAGGGTCTGTGTGTGCTTGTGCTCCACCAAGCAGGAGCACTGGGCTGATCTCAGTGTGCGGGGAGTGCACAACTGTCCTCTGACCTCCTCATGAAGCTCTGTGTCCAGGAATATTCATTCCTGTGCTCACCTGCTCTGGGATGCAGCCCTGACTGGTTGTTCAAAGAGTCAGGAGTTGCCCTTCCACCCATAAATGCTCTGCAGCAGGGGAAAGTGGTGAGGAGGCTGCTTAACTTGGCATTCTGTTTGTTTCAGTGCTGGAAAGGAGGTTAATTAGATCAAATTAGGGCAACTCTGTTTCTGGCTGGGGTCTGTGCAGTGTTTTTGTGCACTTCTGCTTTGAAGTGAATTCACAGAGGCTGTTTTGAGACAGCCAACCCTGGTTGTGAGTTTAGAGAAGGCAGCCAGAAGAAAAGGTGTCTGCCTTTGGGCAGAATCAACATAACTTCCTACAACTTAGATATTCACACTGTGCACAGCACAGTGACCCCTCTGAGAGCCAAAGACCCTTGGGCAGAGCTGGAGATCCCCCTGGGCAGTGAGTGTGCAGCTGCACTGCTCTCAGATTTTGTGTGCCTGACTTTTAGAGGCACTGCCTCCAAAATGTGCACCTTAATTACTGTTGGTATAAAATATTGATGCAGTTCAGTGAAGTTTTGTAGCACTTTGTGGAGAGAAGAGATTCATTATAGTTCATCGCTTTAGGAAGGCAAAGAAAAGTGGGTGGAGCAGCTCCCAGACTTGCCCTGTGTAGGGGAATGGAGGGCAGAGGAAACCTGTCACTGTTGTTTTGCACATTATTAACAGATGTTGGCTTTGGTCTCTGTTTTAGCTGGAATTTCAGATTTGCTGTAGGAACAGTAACTCAGTTCACTGGGTTCAGATTTACTTTAGTTCCAAGGCTGCTCCCAGACATGGGATGTTCACAGCTGAGGCTGTTTTTGGTTTAGTTGCAGACAAAACTTAAGCCCTTTTAAACATGATTTTCTGACAAGCACAGCTTTGGGGAGCAGTGTCAAGGTTCTAAAAAATTTTAATGCCTTTTTTCTTCCTCTCCATGGTGAAGCACAGTGATACCTGGAAAATGATCACCTTAAGGCAGGAGAATCCCCTGGTGCTTTAATGACTGTTGCCCTTCACGTCCTCCCTGTGGATGATGGATGGTGTGGGGCTGCCTAAAGCAAGTAATCTCATTCTGCTCATGATCCCCAAGTTTTTCTGTTTCCCTGCTTGGTACTCTGGGCAGAAACTGCAGTTTAGAGCAGCCTGAGTTGCCAAATACCCTCCTTGCACATAAAGACAGGATTCACAGGACTTCATTTGAGGGCTACAGCCATCTTCTGTCACGTTCAGGTGTCTCTGGAAGCCGGCTGGAATTGCACAGTGCAGTTTGAACTGAGTGTGTAGACACTGGGTCTTCTGCTGTGTTTATACTGTCCCTGTGTATTTTGGTGACTTAAGCCACTGTCCATGGTCCTGACTTTCCTTTTCATCCTATCAGCCTCCCTTCTCTCCCAGTCTGTGGTGTCAGACTGGGCTGGTTGAGGGGATGATCTGAAATGAAATGTATTTGGTGCCTTTGATGCACACAGCCTTTTTTTTTTCTTTATAGGTTATGAACAAAAATTGTATTCCCAAACTGAAGAATACATGATTGCTGTTCCCAGCTTTCCTCTGAGAACAAGCTTTGACATCATTCATCCTCTATAATTCATGGTATTTTTGTAGCAGTCTGTTAAGGTCTGCAAGAGAGTGAAAGGGATGATTTAGAAAGGCAAGAATCATCCTGTGCCTTCTGGTAGGTCTGTGACCCAGCAGCTTCCTGCTCTTCAGAGTTGTTACTGGGTCTCTTTTATCATGGAATAATTTCTCTTTCTCTTTGGAGTTGCTACTGGGTCTCTCTTTTATCACAGAATCGTTTTTTAGAGGGTGAGGTTGTTATCCTTAATGTAAGCACTTGCTCCTTGTCAAACACATCCTCGTGTGCCCCGTCAGGACTTTGCACCTCGTTCCGGGGTGTTTTAAAAGCACATTACAGAACGTCTTGTAACTCCTCAGCTGTTGGGTTTTTTTAACCTGGTTTCTTAAGGAAACAAGGCTTGTGTGAACACCATCCCTCTGCCCCTACTCCCTCCCCGTGTAGCTTTGGAATCTGTTGGCCAAATCCAAGTAAAATGGCAAGGAATAAGTGAGAGAGCACAAAAGGTGAGAAGCTCTGATGGACCTTACAAAAACACAGCTAGAAATAGGGGGCTCTTGGTTCTTCAGCAGTGGAAAAGCTGTAGGATTACCTCATTCCTGGAGATGAGATGTGCTGCATGCAATTTTTGGGGATCTAGAGACACATCTAGTTAACATCCAGCTTCAGGCAGTGACCAACAGGAGATGTGCAGGGAAGAGAGTAAGGGAGGTTCCTGGTGTGTTTCCATCCACCATTGATCTGTGCTTTGGGAAGTTCTTGGTGTTTGTCTATTGTAGCTTTTAATGCCTGTTCCTTCCATGAGTTTGTAGGGATGTGACTTTGTCCATTTTGCTGTCACAGGATTTCTTTTCTCTCTTGCTGCTGGCTCTCTGGGTGTGCCTCTTTTACTGAAGAATGAGGGCAACTCCCATGAAATCTTGGAGGCAGGTCCTTCCCACCCCCTGATTTTGTGGAGAGAGGGGAGGAGAAAGAGAACAAAATGTTGGCCTGTTAACTGTGAATAAACATCCTGTGGAGCTAACACATGTTTTATTTCATAACTCCTTCCAGCACAGAGATAAGATACCATCCTGGGAGGAGAGAAATTGGCTTTGGACTGTTTGGCTGCTTCCTCAGGCTGTAGTGGGATGCCAGGAGCCTCACAGGGTACACCTGTCTTTGTGTGGGGACTTTGAGATAATGCAGTGAAAAAAACATAAAATGATTCCACAGGACAGTTTTAGGTTTTTGGTCTGAAATTCAATAAATAAAAGATTATTTTGCAGAACCACAGCTATTGGTAAAGATCTGTAGAGCAATGCAGGCCATGGTTGTGAACGCTTCACAGTTTTAAAAAATGGAGAGAGTGGAGTTGTTTTATTATGGCTACAGAAAATGTTATCAAATATTCATGATGATCATCTCCTCTTATTTGAAATAATAAATCCAAGGTTAATTTTGTACTTGTAGAAAACTGGTGCCTGGCTGTTGGCCCCTTATTTCTTCACTGGTGTAATGTAATGATAATATTTAGTATTTTATCTACTTTGCAAGGATGTTATTAGGCTCACAAGTATGTCATGGTGCCCAGAGAAGGAAAAGTAAGCTTCTCCCTCTTTCTCCTGCAGGTTAGGGAAAGGCTTCTGCAGCCATTTCAGAGCCCAGGGAAAGAAAACATTGTGCTCAAGAGGGCTCATACAAGGCATAAAAGTTTGTCCGTTGATGAATTTACTGTTCAGTGTAACTATGAGGTTTAAAACAGGCAATAAAGAAATGCTACCAGTTCTTTTTATTTTAAAGGCTAAATCCTTAAAAAATATTTTTACCACCCATGCCATCCATCATGTTGCCAGTTGTGACATTTGTGACCTGTGTTGCAAATTAGAATTTGACATTGTGGTGGCTGCAATGAGCAAGGAAATATGCCCCAGGGGTTTATAAATAGGATTTAAAGCACCCATCCCATGACTGCATTTTATTATTCTGCTGTATGTGTTTTTTATTTATTTATTTTCCCCCAAAATGAATGCAAGTTTTTAATATCACCATGTGGCAACAACAAGAAGACTTTTCAGTCACTGCTGCTGCACAAAGTACTGTAAAGTCTGACTTCCCTTTGAAGAACTGTTCTTAGCCACTGCTGATATTTTTATTTTTGAGTTGTTCTCCATGGAATATTTTTTTATTTTGTCCTCTCGTGCCCTGAATTTTCAAAACATTTTCAAATAAATCGAGGTCTTTCCTGTGTTTTCCCCACTCTTATTAACTTTTACTGGACTGTGCCTTCGAAAATCTAGTTGAAAGTCTTTTTCCCTTGAACTCCAAGGAGTCTTTAGAGAAACATCTGCCAGAAGCACTGACCTACAAAATCTATTAGGCTCTTCCCACTGGTGTGAAGCTCATTTATGTAATGCTGCTGGATGGGATGGCTCTGCTCTGGAGATGAAATACAAAATTCAGTTTCACTTTCATAAGCATAGGTGCAAAGAAGTGGCTGATACTGAGATGATGTTAAAGTGTTAAAGGTTGGATGTTAATTGTGATCATATGTAACTCACCAGTTGTAATGTGGCAGAGAAGGGTGTCAAAACCAGGGGAATGTCCAAAGAGAAATATTTCTTCTTTCCATTTCTGAGCAAAGCAATAACTTAACATAAAATTAATCAGGTTGATTAATCTCATTATAAACACAGAAGTATAAACAGGTGATGGGGAGCATATCATTATGTGACTTTATAGATTTTCAGAAATTATTTGATGATCTTTTAAGTTTAATGGTTACAGATAAAACTGGCAACTTATTCACACTGTATATTTTTTATAAATATTCTGATAATGGGATGTACCAGATAAAGTACCAGAAGTTTATCCCTTTGCCCTCTGAAAGATCTTCCCAGGGGTGGAGATGCAAAGGCATCTGCTCCATCAGAACATAAAAGTGAAAGCAGCAGGGGAATTAAAATATCATGTGCATGAAGGATCACAGGAAAAGGGGAATCATGAATTTGAACTTGCACTTGCCAGGTGTGGACTTGTGAGATGAGCAGAGAAAGTTCTGAAATTTTCCTCTTTGATTTTGGGGATTTTGGCCATGGTGACATTTCACTCAAACTTTATCCCCACTGGATGAGTGAAGTTAAAGCACAGCAGAGCCCATAATCTTCACTACACAAGGAGTAATATATGGAGTGGCTAGAATTACATCCAGCTGCTTGGAGCTGTGTGAGCAAGGAGCTGCTCAGAGCTGGAATAATTTGGAATTCAGCCTTTGGTGCAAATCCAGACCAAGTCTGACCATTGCCTCAAGGCTGGTGAAAGGATGCCTTAATCCTACTCCCCCAGCACCTATTTTCAATGCCATGTGTGCCCCCATTTGATTTTGGAGGAAAGTTTTCTAATTCCCTTTGACTTCTTGGACAGTCATCATCTTTATCTTTTTGAAGAGACGTTGGAAAGCTGTGAATCCCTTCAGTGCCATCCCCCAGGAAGCCTTGGCATTTCTGAAGTGGACTGGGAGGTGTGTCCCAGACACATTAATAAAGCTCCCCATCATGAAGTATCAGGAGGACCTAACAGAATATTTATGGCTGCTTGTTCCCTGACCTTCCATAATTGCCTCTGATTATTCTATTACAGCAGAACATTTTAAAGTAATTGTGGAGATTGGATACAAGTGTGAAGGCACAAAGGCTGTCCTGAAACTTGGCAAAATCATGGACAGGCATCCAAATTGTGAGTCAGACTGCCCTGATCTTCCTTCTCAAGTGGGATGTTACCCAGCCTGAATAATGATTTGTCCCTCCAGTGAAGTTACATGGTGAAAAGTGGCAGAACCTGACTTGATTCTTCGATATTTTTGCCACCAATGCAGATTCCAGAGTCAGGAGTTTTGACTGTCTGCAGTGTTTGGAATTTTTTACAAAAAAACCTTTTACAAAAATTGTCCTTGTTGAGCTCCGTGGTTTGAGCAGTGATCATCTGGTAAGCAGATTGCAGAGCTGGCAGAGATGTGGAGAAATAACTTTTCTTAGTGGGCAGGGTCAGCTGGATCATTCTCAGTGGATACTTGTCTAATCCATTTTGAAAACATCTCTGGTGGGGACTGCCCACCTTCCAGGCATTCTGTTCCAGTGCTTCATTTACTGTCATTTTCTCATTACTAAATCTTGCTCTAGTTCAGACCCAATTCTTGTCCTAGTACCTTGTGACTGGTCTCCTCCTCTGCAGCAATATCTTGTAGATCTCAGAACCATTTTTTCTTGTTTTCCTTAATTTTTATTAACAAACCAAATTCTTCCACTCATTCTGTGTAGTCATTCTTTCTGGAAACTTGCTTCGTGTCTTTATCTTCTGAAGTCTCTGCAGTAGCCATCACTTCCTTAAAATTTCATTCCTCAAATTGGACCCAGGTCTTCAGTTGAGGTCTCACCTGTGCAGCCTTGCAGAGAAGAATTACTTCATATCCTTGATGTACAGTGCATTGTTCATCTCACTTCTGTGTCTGAATTTTTGGCAACTGTATAAAAAGTGATGCAGCTTCAGCTTGGGGTTTCCTCTAAACTCCCAATCCTTTTCTAGAAAACTGTTCCCTGAACTGTGTCTGTACAGCTGATTCTTCATTTAGGTGGGAATAACCTTTCAGTTCTGCAAATAATACTTTATCCAGGTGATTTCTCCATGTTGTTAAAATCATTCCAGTTCTTTCTTTGATGGACTTGGAGCCTTCTTGTTTAATATAACTTCAACCATAAGATTAAGCTCCCTATTAGGGAAATAACAAATGGTAAAAGGACCCTCACTTAAAATCCTTTTTCCTGTCAGGACCCACTGATGGCAGGCCCAGGGTTGGCTCTTGAGCACTTTTCCTCCTGGTTAAATTGTTTCCCTGTCATGTCCTGCTGGGCAGTGTCAGGAGCTGTCCTGGTGTCAAGATCTGTAATGTCTCATGTCCTTCACTGTTCACCAACCTGTAATTCTGTCATGGAAAGAAATGACATTACTCTGAAGGGATTTAGTCTCAAGGAAGCTCTGACTGGCATTTTCCTGGTTTCCTTTCCATGTATCCTGTTTGAGTATTTGGTCTGGTATTTTGATGGGAACAGAGGACACAGGCTGCTGGCTACATCCAACTGCTCCTATTTATTTTCTATTCAACTTTGTATTTTTCCACCCTTTTCCAATTTCTCTCTCCAACCTAGCACTGTCAAGAGATGTTTTGACAACCTGTTCAAGTGGAAGGTGTCCCTGCCCATGGCAGGGGGCTGGAACATTGTGGTCTTTAAGATCCCTTCCAAACCCCTTTATTTCTGTGAAGCTCCCTGTAACATTTTTAAGCTAAGTTTAAAAATCCCACTGATTTCCCAAAACTGAGACCGGGTGCTTTTTATACCAGATGAAGTTGTTGATGTGAAATGCATCCCAGAGCTCCAGACAGGCCTTGGTTTGGTGCCACCTCGTTACTCCTCAGGATTTACTGCCTCACAGAACAGTGACTGCAGAGCCACATTAAAGACACAATATTTCATTGCTCCATTAAGAATTGCAAACATACATGTTAAGATAAGGTTGTGCTTTTCCCTTACGTTTATGAGGAGATCAAGGCAAAAGCTGAGTGGATTATGAGGCAACATTTTTGGCCAAGTTATCAGTGACTTTGAAATGACCTTTGCAATTTTTGTTCTTTCTCTCCAGCATTTTGCCAGCTCTTGGGAAGTGAAGTCATGTCAGCATATTGCTCACAGATGGTGACATTGTTAGATGTGGTGTATGGCAAGCAAAGGCTCAGGTACCATTCAGAGTTAGATTTAAATGTGTTGTAAACACTACCCCGACCTTGGCACAGGTTGAGAAATTCACCTACACAACAGATTAGAGGAAACAAAAGGAATCAGCAAGGAGAAACTGTTTAAATACCAGAAGAAATGTGTTTAATGGTCCTAAGGAAGAAGTACTGTGTAGTATTGTGAGTGTTCAGGAGATTGTTTGGGTTTGTCTAATCCAGTCCATCTTGCCTACTCCCTTTTGGCCTGTAGCCTTGGGGATTCAAAAATATCCATTAAACACAGATTGGCCCACCAGCCAAACATCTCCCCCTTCATCTCTGCATCCAAGTGCTGCTGAGCTGCACCAAGAGCTGCAGCTGTATCCATGGGAGGTCTGAACAGTGGAGGGGCTGGAATTCAAAACCAACACCAGGCCCATGGCTGAAAATTCTGAACGATCTGTGATTAGGCTGTAAAGGATAGGAACAGGGATTAAATTAGGGGTTAGGTCCTGGGGTTAGGTTAGGTTAGGAACTGGTGTTAGGTTAGATGAGGCTGATGGCAGATCTACCTAGAAATGGTATCTAGGAGGAACTGTCTCCCCATGGCCATGCAGGGAAAGGACCCAACAAGCTGAACTCTTCATCCTTTGCCACATTCTAGGCCCCAGCTGGATAGGTCATCATCACATTCCTTTCTGAAATTCACGAGGATTAGTTTTTAAGCTCATAATCATCAGAGTGTGTCTTCTTAGTGTGAGTCACTAATATTTTAAGGCTTCTCCCCCTCCCCCCCTTGTTCTTTGTAAGTGAAGTGCTGCATTCTTGGTGGCCTAACTTTGGTTTCAGCTTCAAAATCCTTTCACAGCTCAAAGGGGGGATACTGACTTGTCTGTGTCCCAGTCTCATTTTGCATGGTGTGGAGAAGCTGCCTCAAATGAGCTGCCTGCAGACTTCTGTCTTCTCTACAACCATCTATGTTTTTTTGTTTTTTCATCAAGTCCCAAGACTTGAGTTTTGCATGTTAGTGACAAACCCTTTGTGACTTTGGTGTCTTGGGAGATGGAGAAGCAGCTGATGAAAAGCAGAGTCTTGCTGTCTGCCACATGGTTGAGATTCTGATTCTGCCAGAGTTGTCTGTGGGTTGGATATTCAGCTGTTAGTCAGGTTCTAGAGCTGGATTCCTGACTCAGGCAAAGCCACTGAAAGGGATGGGAATGTTGCCTGGTGGCAGGGCTGCAGGAGTAGCCCTTGTTCTGTTTTTTCCCCTCTGCTGCATTTTGTCTTGTTGGAATCTGGCTGCAAATCGACTGCACTTACCGGTGCTTAAAGTGAGTTAATTTTGATCTGGGCCTGTGCTTATTTGCAGGTACTCATCCATCAGCCTGTGTTTGTTCCTTTTGCCCTGCTCAATGGCCATTTCTGCAGATCTGACTTGCAGGCTAGGAAGACTCAAGCTGGGAGAGCAGATCACACTTGGGCATGCTCAGGTTTTGTCTGCTGCTTTGTGGAGTGTGTTATTCGAGCTCTTTGTAGAAAAGCAAACAGCTCACTAATAACTTTAAATGTTATATACTGTTTCAAAGTGATTGCAGCACTGTTAATTTAGTGATCACAGGAAGACAGGACTGTTGTGTGAAATTAGAGAGGATTGTATCTTTGTTATTTTCTTTTATCTGAGAAAGCAGGAAAACCTATTCTATTAGTTTTTTCTAGAGCAGCAATATGTTCTTATCTTAAACATGCCATGTAACATAAATAATTAACCACAAGGATTAAAAATAGAAATAAATATAGGTTAGTAATCTTGTGTATAGATGAATCCTCTCTCCACTAAGGAAAAAATACAGTGTTACACCAGTGTATACCTTCTGTGAGTGAGATCAAAATTAGATCACTGAATATTTAGGTGCTCTGTCTGTGTTTGACAATTCTCATGTCTCGGTGCTTTTCAGAAGACTGCTGGAGCCTATTTATAGCACAGATTTTGAGCATCTGACACATAAGCTCCTGTGGACAGTCAGGTTAGTTTTTAGATACAGAATACAGAGTTTGCTCAAGTTCAAAGTGCTTTTTTTAATATTGCCTTGTTAAGCTGTCACCTTCTCCTCCAGGCTGGGAAATGTGGCCATTTGTGAGCTTGGGATCAGCCTGAAGTAGCTGCTTATGAGTAACTTTTTACAGCATGGGAATTTATTTCAGGTTCACACTGATGTCACTGGGATCAGAGCCTTGGGATACACAAACACTTCAGAAACAGAGATCACTTTTACAGTGCTTTGTGATAACTTGGAATTTAAATTGGCTTTGAACAAAAATGTCATCTGCTGTCTGTGCAGGACAGGGGGGATTGGTTTTAAGCTAAGACAGGAAAGATTTGGATTAGATTTTAGGAAGAAATTCTTTATTCAGAGAGTGCTGAGAGAAGCTGTGGCTGCCCCTGGATCCCTGGAAGTGTCCAAGGCCAGGCTGGATGGGACTTGGAGCAACCTGGGACAGCAGAAGGTGTCCCTGTCCGTGGCAGGGGGGCTGGAGAAAGATAATCTTTAAAGTCCCTTTCAACCCAAACCATTTAGTGATTCTGTGAATTCTTGAATTCTTGAGGACTTGCAGATGAATCTCCTGGGGTGGCTAGTAGGGGAAATGAAATGTATTCTGCATTCTTCCAGCTCTGTAGAATCATCTGTTAATGATTTTACTCCTCATTAATCTGACACACATTATAGAAAACATGATAAATATCTAAATAAAAGAGAGCTGTACATTTTCTCCTCTATGGGATTTCCCTACTTGTCTATTCAGATCTAATTCATGCAGGTCTAATGCATCCAGATTTCCAAGTGTGTCTGCTTGGAAAGCATGTGGGAAAAGAAGTTTTGATAACTCCTGAAATGAGCCTCCTAGCTAGCACTGAACCTCTGAGGTCTCTCTGAATTTTCATGAGGACAGCTCTACCTTGGAACCACTTCTCAAGTAATTATCTTCTCTGCTAGTTTGGCTCCAGAGATCTTCACATCTGAGCTTTGCGATCTGCCAAGATGAAACAGGAAGGTAAAAGTTTAAAATGCCTTTGGTGTAAGCTCTGCTCAACCTTTACCACTTTTGGTGCTCACCTGCACCAGTGAAAAAGAATCCCACCTGGACTGGAATTTTCCTGGGAAGCTGTGAAGAGCCTCCAGAGCTGCTGGGTTCTGCTGCCACCTGTGCTGTTCTTACATTCCAATGGTGTTTGATCCAGAGAGCTCTTACCTGGTCAGGATTCCCTGGCTGGGTTTGTCTGGCAGCTGGATCAGCTGGGTCTGTGTGAGTGTTCCTAAAGCCTTGGGACTGAGAGATGTTTTTAAGGCCAGAAGGGACAATTAAGCTTAATCTGACCTCCTTTATTTTTGCATTACCTTATATAAAAATAGTCATTATTATATAGTCTAACATTTGCTGCATAAACCAAGACATAGATAGTAATATAATTTTAATGCAAATGTATTAAAACCACAGTACAGCAGTCAGTTTTTCTAGAAGCTCTGAGAAATCCCTGGAGAATCTCTGGGTGGATCAGTCTGTGGATCTTAGCAAGGGACCATGAAATTTTATGCCTGAAGGTTGCTGTGAGCTTGGACACCATGCTTAGCTCCCAGCCTCTCATGCTTGGACAGAATTTGGTCAGTTCCGGCTCTGGGGAAAGTCATTGCAAGCTCAAAGTGAATATTTACAGATAGTAATCAGTGGGAGAGGGAGGACAATTATTTTTAGTCATATGATTAAATGCAAACTATGTTCCGTAGTGTCCAGGCTTGTTGTAGCACCTCATCCTTGGTGTGTTCCTGAAGTGAAGCAGAGCTTGCCCATATCTCACCTTCTTTTAGCACTTACTTTTGACAATAGTTATGTGATTTAGTTGACAGGCTCTATCTCTGAATGAAATTTTCATTTCATATTCTAAATATAAAAAGGTACCAGCCTACATGAGAAATTCTGGTTATCTTTGCACTGTAATTCATGAATAACAGTGGCAATCATTGGAGATATTTCCCTTGGTTTTACCCAGTGAAAAACCACAGATTTTAATGGAATTGTTGGGGATTTGTCCTGGTGCAATTGATCTGTTGCCTGCTTTTTCCTAAACATATCTTGTGTTTCAGTCAATGCATCTCATCTCAGAGCACAAAATCATTAAACCAGAAACTTAAAATCCTAGAAGACAATGCAGGTTGGCTAATTTTCATTTTTAATTTCATTGACCTTGACAAATACCAGTTTTTCTGTTATTCTTGTTTACTTCAGCTTTTCTTGCCCTTAATCCTCTTCAGTGTTTGTGGGAGAGATGCTCATGGATGCTTAAGAGGTGTGGGCCTTCAGCTGAAGTTGGAATGGTGATGGATGTCTGGCCATGGGAATGGAAAATCTCTGTCCAGTGGGGTTTATACTAAAGTCTGATCACAGTGAATAAAAAAAACAATAAAACCACACCAAAGATGAGAAGTTTTGAAGTTTTTCTTTGGCTGTTTTGCCTTTGATAAGTCTAAATCCAGCCTTGTCAGAGTATTTCATCATACATTTCTGTCTGTTTTACATACTGCATTGCACATCCATCCAGGATAAGAATAATGCAAGGATAACTGCAAGGATCCAGCTGTTTGTTTGTAGTAGAAATTATTCTTTGATACTGAATTAATTAGTTCTTAATGCGGCTCAGACTGATTTATATAAACACTTGGAAAGAAAGGACAGAGAGATGACAAAAAAATAACTGGTTATGAAAGAATTGAAAAAAAACAAGACAAAAATGCTTTATAATTTTGCAACACAGCAAGCCTTTTTCTCCAGCAAATATGGATTGTTTAGAAGTGTTATAAAGAGAACTGCATTTACTTCATGCTGTCTGATTAGAAGTTTCGGCCTTTTATATATTTCAGCTTGGTGTGTTTGCCAAGCACTCTTATTACTTCAATCAATTTAAATTTGCAAGACTGATGATCCTGACAGAATCCATTGGCACATCATGTGATCCTGGAAGCTAAAAATACCATTCTCTATGGGGCTTGCTTATTTCATGCTTCAAAGCCTAAGAAATGTTCGGTTTAGGAGAGAGGGAAAAAAAAAAAAGAAAAAAAGAAGTTTGCACTTCGTGTGGTACCAGTAACTTCTTGAGGGAAAAATATCTGGTGCTTTTCATGGAATCTTTGGGATGTTTTGTTGTTGCAGTAGTGAGGTGTGAGTTGTTTTATAGGAGTGTTTTATAGGAGATTCCAGTGGGGGAGAGAATGTCTGGATACAGAAAATGTCCTCTCTATTGGGGCATGAGAGGGTGAGAGTAGCAAGGAGGATGGGGCACACTCCCAAACCTGCCTTCAGCAGGGATAGGGGTAGGAATAGGAGCAGCTCTCATGTCTGTTTTCCTCAGTCCATGCTGCCAAGCCTCACATCTACATTAACTAAATGATGTCTCCCTGCCCCCAGATGTGATGGTGAAGAGAGAGCTACAAGAGTTGCACTGAGCCTGCCCTGAACTGTGACTTTTCATTTTACAGACAGTGTTTAGAGTCTCTGTGGGGCCATCCAGGTGTTTGCTGTGGCCTCTTTGGGGGTGATCTGGCACCACCATTCACTGTGCATGTCTGCAAGCCAATACGAGTGGGATGCTTGAATTCTCTCTGTTGAAATCTCTGTAAATTGCCTGTGAATCTCTGAATTGTCTCCCTGTGCAAGATACAAAATGCTGCTGAGAGCTTTCAAACCTCTCTGTCTCTCAGCACTCACTCAGAGCTGAGGAGCCTGAAGAAACTCAGTGCTCTGTGGGCTTGCTCTGTTTGTTGCCATTAACCTTTGCTGTAGCTACAAGCTGCACTTACATCTCCTGAGAACCTCAGAAGTTGTCCCTCAGCTTGAGGTGAAAATAACTGCACCCCTACAGCTGATTTAGAAGAGTGAAAAAGTGATTTAAAAGGGTGAAAATGGTCAATGCCCTGTCCTTCAAGTTGCTGCTTGGGAGGTTTGTTTGGGGAATTTTTGGTATTTTCTGCTGAAGCAGGCTGTCCCTGGGAATGGCAGAAACTCCATCCTTGGCTTTCAGGATTCAGCTGGGTAAAGCCATGCCTGACCTGATCTGCTGCTGGCCTTGGTACCACTTTGAGTAAGAGGTTGGTGGGAAGGGAGGAAATGTCTCCAACATTTCTATGCCCATATTGCAATGCAGAACAGCTGCTTTTTATCCATGCCTGATTAACGAGCAGTGTTTAATTAATGCCCAGCACTCTGTGGGGTTCCAGCAATATCTCTGCTCTTGAGAGACAGTGTTATTGTGTAATGATGTTTTTTTTCTTTTCTAATTTTCACCTGCTTCTCTCCACACAGGGAGCTGGGCAGCAGGGCAGGAGAGATGTTACTTTATCCAGAATATTCTGGAGGTTTAGCTTTGGCCCTGACTTTGTGTGATCACATTTACCTGCAGAATAGCAGGATCTGAAGCACTTTTTCCTCTGTTCGTCCTTCCAAATTCGGAGAGCTGAGCTTGAGTTGATTCTTCGTGCTTGGAATATTTTCTTTACTTGTGTTATTCCTTATTCCACTAGTATTTGTGCCCTGTCCTGAGATGAGAAGCTTGAGCTGTGATGAGCTGTCATCTTTCAGCTTCACAGATCAGACCTCTCAGAGCTGTGCAATGTGGGGAAATTTGGGCTCTCATAACAAACCAGAAAAAACTTCCCTGTAGCTTTTGATGGGCATTTCCACTTTTTCATTCCAGGCTGTTTTGTGACACTTGAGTGTTAACTTACTTCTGATAGAGCTGGCAGAACTTAGAGCTGGTGTGATAAAGCTGAGAAAGCTGGAGGTAAAGTTTTGATGCAGGTATCTGGAAGGGTACTTAGAGAATTCCCTTGTATAGTGAAGCATTTGACTCAGCATTGTCCTGGCAGGGACTTAAATTATTTGCAAGTGGTAAGAGTTCTCTAATGGGATGAACAAACACTCGAAGGAAGAGCTAAACAGAAATTTGCAGTTAGGGCAACAGCAGGTTCTCAGTCCTGCTCTCTTTGCTTTCAGAGGATTTTCTGTGCAAACAGCATCTCAGGGTTGCTGCAAAATCTGAGGATCGTTTGCTTTTTGTATGTAAATGTGTTCTCGTCCTCCAAACAGCATGAGAATGAAAAAAGAATTTTTTTTTAGATGGCCTGGGGAAAATCTTCCTTGAAAAGTCTAATAAGGATCAA
This sequence comes from Argya squamiceps, assembly GCA_037834095.1. NCBI lineage: Eukaryota > Metazoa > Chordata > Aves > Passeriformes > Leiothrichidae > Argya > Argya squamiceps. The sequence continues at coordinate 57,805,740 of JBBMKD010000216.1, forward strand.
ATTAGTGCAAATAAGATTTGATTAGCTCCAGAAAGGGCAGTTTCATAGGACTAATCCTTGGCTTGCTTTTTTTTTTTCCCCTCTCCCTTGAACTACTTAGTCATCAGGCAAGGGTAGGATTCCTTTCATCTGCTGGAGGCAGGAGACAAACAAACTGATGTACTGAGCATTACCCTGTCATCCTTCCTTCCATGTCCATCTCTTTGGTGTGGAACAAAAGTTAAAACCTCATAACATTCATTTAGGCCTGGCCCTTGCTGATGAAGAATCCCACTAACAATGGGTGCAAACAGTGCCAATTAAATCAAATGTCCAGCCTCCAGTGGAGCTTATTGACTCTGCATCTAAATAGAAACACTTGTCAAATCTGTGCTTTGGAGCTAAATATAAACCTGAGCTTGCTCAAGAGACCGTGTCTGCTGCTCCCATTGGAAACGTGCAGGCTGGGGTGAGGAGAAGGATCCTGTTTGATCTCCAGGGGTGGAACAGGGATGTGCTGAGTGTGGGTGGATAATTCAAGGCTGACATTCCTAAGCTGTCCACTTCCAAGGAGCCTAGGATAACCTAGAAAGGGTTTTAGGTCAGCTGAATAAGGAACGAGGAGTGCTGGACTTAGAAGTGTGTGTGGTGGTGTGTTATTTTTTTGTTTGTTGCTCTGAAGTGTGTTTGGTACCTTTGATAATGATCTGTCCCTTGAAATTCTGTGTAGGATGAAATGGGACAAAGACAAGTGGATGGACTTTTAACTCTTTTTGCTCAGCTTTTTTTGTGCAGAGCTTTGGCTTAGTTTATCAGTAAAGGGAGCTTTTCCTGTCTCTCTGGAGTCTGTTATTACGTTTGCAAGGAGCCTTTGATGGTGAAAGGAAGTATTGAGTGAAAGTAAACCATCCCTAATCCCAGCAGCAGAGCCTGCTCCTTCCTCGATAACCCAGACACAGCAACTGGCTGAGAGAACCTGATAGAAATTCATGGGCTCAAATAACATTCTGGCAATTTGAAGCAGACCAAGTTCATCTTAAATTTACTTTGTCCCCTAAAAGAGCAGCTTGGTGAGACATGCCCTTCAGGGATAAGTTCCTCTAATCATAAATAAAACATGGGCTTTCCAAGGAAGGCAAGGGAAGGAAACAGAACTGAAAGATTCAGCAGTAAATTAAGACTATTGCTTTGCTTTACTGTGGTGATTTTCTTAATAGTGTGGCTGTCAATTCTGGTTGATGCAGGCAAAGGTTCTGTTTTGATCTTTCCTCAGTCCCTTGAATTTTGCTTTATACAAGTGTGAAATGATTCAGGGTGAATTAAGTAGATTTATTTCAGCTCCTAGTATTTAATTATGCTTTTGAAAGAAAGAAAAATTCAAATTTGGGATCAGATTGTCTGCAAGTTATAGTTAAGTTCTCTTCCATCTATTACTGCAGCTGCTGAATTTCTGGCTCTCAAACATCTTTATTATAGAGCAAAAAAATGTGTGAGGCAGGAATCAATGCCTTACATAATCAATCCAGCTTCTGCAGTGAACTTCTAATGCTTTGGCTGGAATGCTAACAGTGTTTGTTTATCAAAGACGAGGTTTTTCTGTCTTTAGGAAGATTCTTTAACTGCTGGAGCAGATAATCTCCTGTAGGCTGTAGAAGAGATACTGAGGTCAGCACGAAGTGCTGTGATTAGCCCAGCCAGGCTGGTAAAAAAACAGGCACGTTTTCTAGAAAAAGCACATTTGGAGAAGCTCTTCTTGTCTTGTGATTAAATGAAATAAAATGTGGTATAAAAGCATTGCTTTTCTTGACCTTCTAGTGGGAACTTTGTGGTTCTCTTCAGAAAGAGAATGTGCAGTAGCATATGTTGATCCAAGACAACTTCTTCCATTGAGTGGGATTTGGTGTTGAACATTGGAAAAATGGGAAGAAGATCCGAGCAGCAGTGAACAGTGACAGTGGTGACACCACCCTCATGTCCTGGCATTTATTTCAGGGACCACTTTCTGACTGCCTTCCTTGGACCCGCTGTGCTATACTGTCGGATGGCAATAGCACGGATTGGAAACAATTTCCCCTTACTCCATTCCAAGGACTTTGGCAGATTTTTGCTATCAATGCCAGCAGAGATTTACTCCCAGGATCTCAGTCCTCAGGCTGTGTAGGCATTCCAGTTGATGGGAGCTTCCCAATCTCTGCATCCCATTCTTAGGGCCTCGCATTTCCTAGGAAACACAGAGCAGCACCAAGCCTTTTGTGGGACTGCATGTCTAAATCAGCAGTGCCTGGTGAATTGGATTGCTTAATGGAATGAGCACTGCTGTAATCCTGAGTAATCACCAATATGCTGGTGTCTCAGGGGAGGAAGAAAAAAAGAAGCCATGAAATAATTTTTATTGAAACAGTAACAAAGTAGATTGCCTGGTGTGTACATCCCTGGATTTGTCACTTTGGCTTGGAGCAGAAGCCATTATTCTGTGCTGAGCTGTTTCATTGTAAGGAACAGCAAAATTATATCCATGTTTGATTACTTGGGTCTGTAGCAATGGGGCAGGTGAGAGCACAGTCCTCCTTTTACTCTAAGAAGGGTATTTTTTCTCATATTTTATTTCTCTGTCTTGTTGACACAACACCACAGCACAATAATCCAGGGTCTTCACGGAACATTTAGTAATGTTGATCCTCAGATAATTCCACTAAAACTATTGCTGAAGCATGGCTAATTTTGCAGAGGGTACCAGTGTTTCCCAGGGATGCATGCAGCAAGCTTTGCCCTCCTCCTGCTACTCTAAGTGTGATTTGTAGCTCCCTGCTTTTAACTGATAATAAACCAGATGCAGGTCCCATTTTGCTTGGGGTCCTTTTTGTTGTATGCTGAAGGGCCCAGTGCTGCTGCCTGTGGAGAGTGAGATGTGCTGGTTTTAATGGACTGAAGGGCTCTGGTGCACTCCAGGATGTCTGAGGTGACCTGGGGAACTTCCCATCCTCCGGAGTCATTCTTGTGTCCTGCAGACCTGATGATCTTCTGGACCAGCTCAGTCTGTGATAAAATTTTCTACAGTGGATACTCAAGTCCAGGTCTGCTCTTGGGGCTTTTCTAGAGCATCTTAACTTGAGGCAAACTTTTCAGCCCTTCCCAACCTCTGCACTGAGGAGGAAGGAGCACAGGGGCCGGCACCTTGCATAATCCAAGGAGAAAGAAATGTCAGACAGAGATTCCAGATGTGTCTGCCCTCCAGGCAGGAGGAGCAGCTAAAGGTGCAGAGTGGTGATTGCTCTTGCACCCCAGCTTGGCACCTCTTGAGTCACATTTACCCTCTTTGATCAGGGCAGTGCAGTGTCCAACTCTGCAGAGTAAAATCAGAGAATCATCATGGAATGGTGTGGTGGTTTAGCACAGATGTGAAGTTTTTTTTTTAAAAAAAGAAGTTGTAGCAGATGTTGACAGCTTGGCTGATTAATTAAAGAGTTAGTTACACTTCTGGAGACTCAGTTTTAAAATTAAACGTTTTAGGTGTAGGTGACTTAGTTGTTTTGTTTTTTTTTTTTTTTTTTTGGCTGGCAAGGAGATAACATTATTTTGTAAGTTAGAAGCTTGATTTAAGCCTCCCTGGACCAGGCCTGGTGGGGCCTCCAGGGGGTCTGTTGCTTATAAGAGAGTTGCTTTGGCTGGCAGTGTTTTTGGTTTTTTCTGGTTTTTGGGTTTTTTTGATAAGGAGAAGAAGAAGATTGCAAGTTAGCAGTGTTAGCTTTGTGCTAGGGGTTGCAGCAGCTGTGTTCTGAGCTTGGCTGCTAGAGCTTTTAGTTTAAGAAAAGAAATTCAACAAACATAAAACCATGGTTTGGTCTGGAAGGGACCTTAAAGCCCCTCTCATTCCACCCCCTGCCATGGGCAGGGACACCTTCCACTATCCCAGATTGCTCCAAGCCTCATCCAGCCTGGTCTGGAACACTTCCAGGGATGGGGCATCCACTTCCAGAGATGAATGAAATGGAGCTTGATGATTCTCATTGAAAGTTCCCTGCCAGTGAACCAGTGCATCCTTCACCTCCAACACTTCTGGATGTTGTGGGATAGTTTTTACCAGATAGCAGAATTCTGCCTGTGGGAGGGGTTTGGCATCTGTCCATGCTTCTTACTTATCCAAATACTTGGAGTCAGCCCAAGGGGATTTAGAAATGGTTGTGCTGCTTCTTCCTACACCACCTAAATGCTTCAGAGTTCTTCAGCTGGTCTTGAGAATGAAATACTTCAGTTTCAGCTTTTGGGTATATGGTTGTGTTTAGAAAACTCAGCTCATCAGACACAAGATTACAGCTCCTGTTGTTGTTTGGGTTGACAATCTTAACTCAAAGTCCTTCTGTTTGCTTTGTGCCTGATCCCATAGTGAATGTGAGGGTACTGTGAATTTTGCTAGGAAAATCAAGAACATGTTTTAGATGAGCTGCTTATAGTGGTCACACCCTGCTTTTAGGTGGCAAAAATGTTTTAACTTGACCTCTTCTTTCAGTCTTAATTTACAGATGTGCAGTCTCAATTTACTTGGATGTGCTTTCCTTTTTTTTTTTTTGCCTGCACGTCTGTATAGGACATACGGCCTAAGCCAAGTTCAAATTATTACTTTTATTTTTCTTTGTGTTTTTATTGGTACTGTTTCCTTAGTCAGTGCAAGAGCAATCAGAAGCTGGCTCCACTTGCTTGTGATCCATCACTGTTTGAAGGCATTGGTTTGCTGCTGGAAGGTGTCCATGTTGTTGACTGAGTGCTACAACTTTCCCTTCTTTTCCAGCCTGTATCAGACATGCATTTTTATCAAAATGTCCTGGGCAGCAAGCAGTGCAGTGTGAAGGGCAGCCAGCTGAGGCAGGGCAGATCTCTGATGGGAGCAGTGGATTTATCACACAAAACACAGCTGGGAATTTTCTAGCTGACAGATGCCAGGAGATGGCAGTTTACAGGAGGGATGGCATTCCTGTGGGAGTGCTCCATCTGAGCTGACAAATGAAGAACAACTTTCAGGTCAAAGAAGAAATTCTGACCAAAGGGAATAACCAGTACCATGGTGCTAGGGCTGTGCTGCTGGAGCTCAAGACTTGTGATTTTTAGGAATTTAGGATATCAGGGTGGGTGGAATCCACCAGGAGAGCAGGTAAATGCTGAAATGGGGATCACTGAGGAGACTCCATCTTTGGAGACATTAAAAACTCAACTGGGTGAGCTCCTGGGCATGAGCAGGTTGGACAAGCACATCGAGGTCTTCTCCAACCTCAGATACCCTGTCATTGCCACACAGGCAGTACCTGGAGAGCTTGGAGGGCCCAGAGGGGAAGGCAGGAGCCTCATCATAAAGTTGTGGTGCTCTGAGACATTCTGTGATTAAAAGGAATAAATTTGATGCTCACACTGGGCCTGAAATTGCAAGAAATCTTTCCAAGAAGTGTTTTGTTGTGGGGAAGCACAGTGACCTGGAGGAGATGGAGTGTCCCTCCCAGCTTGGCAGCCTTTGGCAAGGCTTGTCTTCAGCAAATGCTGCAGTCTGTTTCTGGTTCAGCAGGTGAGAATCACATCCCAGCTGCTGCAGAGTACATTTTAAACAGTTTGGGCCAGTCAGTATCAATTTCTGTGTCCTGTCAAGGTCACTCCAATGCCTTTTGCTGAGAGGAGATTGAAGATGCCCTTTTGTGGCTGAGCCAAGTGTGGGGATGTGTCTTATACTGAGAGAGAGTAAACTGACACCAACCACATTTCTGTTATGGTTATTTCACATGATGTGGGAGCAGATTATTTCACATTCATGTTTTGGTTATTTCACATGATGTGGGAGCAGATTATTTCACATTCATGTTTTGCTTATTTCACGTTATGTGGGAGCAGAATACACTGATAGCAGTGATTACCATACTGCTACCAGGCATCAGTAGTGTTGCCTGAAATTGGTGGAGCTGATTCACTTGCTTAGAGGAGTCTTCATTTCAGAGTTAAAAGCCCAGAAGGGATGTCTGAGTGCTGCTGTCTGAGTGCTGCCTTTGTGGCACAAGGTGGAAGTGGGCAGTAGGCACAGCCACTCCTCCTTGCATCACCCCTTCTCCAGGTTTGCAGCTGTCCTGGTGAAAGCAGCCTGGCTCCTGCTGTCCTCCAGGATACCAGGACACCAGGCCATCCATCACAGCACAGCCTGGCAGCTCCTGAGGCTGCACAGTTGTGAAAATCCACAGGCAGGAGAACAAGCTGTTCCACTTCAGGTCTCTGAAGTGGATTTGTGATGTCGGCACAAAAAGCCAGCTCTGTCCTGGAAACAATCTGCTGCTTCTCAGCAAGGGGAGGTGCCAGAGCTGCCTTCTGCCACGGGGATGTTCAGAACAGCTGTTCTTTGCCTGCCCTGAGCAGTGGTTGATCCAGGTGGCCTTTCTGACCAGGAGGCCCTGTCCCTTTTCCTGCTGGTGGCCCCTGCTTGTAGCATTGCTTGAATAGTTTTGTTTTTCTGTCTCAGGACTTTCCTCTGTAGTATCTTTTGCCTACAGTGTTGTTTGCCTTTACATCATTTCCCCTCCCTGCCATGTTTGGGGTAAAGTCAGGAGAAGCTTTTTCCCTGCTTCCCTTACAGCTGATGCTGGTGCTGTGAGGAGCCCAGGGGATGCTGAGAAAAACGAGCCAGGATATAAAAAACCCGTGCTTTTATGTAACATATCCCTCTTTCCCATTCTGAGAGGAGATCACTGGTGTGCCTGATCTGAAAGGGAGAGGTTGTACATGTGATGCTCTCTCCCCTCTTCCTTTACTCTGCATTTTCAGCACATTCCCCATGGGGGTGATGCCAACTTGTCTTGTGTCATTCAGCACCATTTTACTGCTTCACACAACATGCAAACCCCACAGATGAATTCATGTCAGCAGGAAGCAAAACCAGCTGATACTTTTGTTTGGAAACTGGTATTTCTTTCCTTTAACCAGCAAGGCTTTGAATTCTGAAGTGCTGTCCCTCTCCTAGGAGCTGTAGATAAGGCAGCTCTGGGTTTTCAAGACTCTGCCTCTTTGAGGTAAAGCACTCAGAGGGTGATGTGTTCATGTAAAAGGGTATCTCACCTCTGCTTTGCTGTGACTGATTTATGGTTGACTTTGCCAGCCAAGTTCCACATGGGTCATAAAGGCATGCAGTGGAAATTCATGGGGGAAAGCAGCCTTTTGGAGCAGGTTAGAAATAAATGTCTTACAAATGGCAATGTCAGTTCCTACCTCAGCTGTAAAATCAGTGCCATAATTTAAAAGTATTAAAATTAAATAGCCTTATAAAGATGCCTCTCTGTAGCACAGACCTTGCCTGCAGCTCCAGCAAGCAGTGAAGGGTCTTTGTGGAGCCTTTGGCTCTGCTCTGGAGCTGAATTCACTGGGCACACACATTGAATATGAAGGAATACACACATCTCTCAGGCTGATCTCAGTTGAAATCTGTGCTGTGTCAGAGAGGTTCCTTTAGAATAAAAATGTGCTCTTTGATTTCTGTGAGTAGTTTGGTGAAAAGGGCACAGACTAACAGGCCAAAGAAGAAATTGTAGTAGTGCCATACCTGACAAATCAGTTTGTGGAGATGTGGAGTGGCTCTGTGGCTCAGAGCTGGGCAAGGCAGCTCTCTGAATCGTTGTCAAGTTGCTGGAATAAAGTATCTACTTACGTGGGCAAAATAGCTCATTGTAATGCTTGAATAGGCTGTTATTTAAAGGCCCGTGAGTCTCATTCTATATAGAGCAACATTTCAAGGGGTAAAAGGACTAAATTTATATTGGTATTTTATTAAAATTTATGCTGGCACAGCAGCACTGGAGCTCCAGTGGAAGCTGAGTTGGCTCTTTCATTCAAAGTCACAGTTCTGCCTGCTTTATAACTTAGTGAAAAATTACATGTGGAGATGAGGTTTCTCATCCTGATCTCAGCCCACCAGGGTGTTTGGTCTTTTAAGTGCTTCATAACCACTCTCTGCTGCTGTGGGTGTTTAAATGATGGAGCTGGAGAAGGTGCTTTCCTGGTCAGGCTTTCTCTATATTTAGGGCTTGATGCTTTATTGTCTTACTTAATTATTTCTTTGCTGTTACAGAGGCTGGGGACATGGTTCAGGAAAAGCGAGGGAGTTCCTCAGCCTCTGTCCCACGTGGGAAGGGGCAGGGAGGCACAGGACAAGAAAAGGATTTGCCTCCCCTGCACAGACCAGCCACAAGAGAGCCCAAGGGCAGCTTGGCCAGTTCTGTGCCCTGGCCCACACTCCATCCTCAGTTAATTATCTCCAGGTTATAGACATGGGAAAGGTTGAAGTCACCCCTGTCATCTCTTGGCTCCAAAGCTGTCCTTTGGCCTCTTGCCTTGATGGTGGTGTCCCCTGCAACGTGCACACCAGAGCAGGAGCCCTTTTTACACTCACCCCGCATTGCTAAGGAAAAGGAAAAATAATTCTGTAAAATTGAATTCTTTAAACCCTCTGTTTACTTCCATGTAACTCAGTCTGGATGGCATTGCTTCTGTTCTCCATCCTCATTTTCTGTAGCTTCTGTGCTCAGGGGATTGTGTCTGTTGGATTTATGGCTGTAAGGACCTCACTGAGGAACTGTTGTTAAAGTATTTTGGACAGACTGGGAAGAAATTTCAGAGGATTTGGGGGTTTTGTTTAAGGGTACGGTGTGTTCTCCTTTGAAATTTATTTCCATTTTTCCTTATTCTCATGTATTTGGACAAACAGAGCCCTGTGCCCATTCCCTGAGGTGTTTTTGTTATAAATGCTGGGATAATTTGTTTATGGCAGCCTTGGCCCAGGTGATGTCAGAGTTGGCTCAGTGAGGTGTCCTTGGAGACAGGAGCCACCTGTCTTCACTGTTCTTTTGATGTTGGAGCCTGGCAAATCCCTGCTAGGGATGGCTGGCTGTGAATCCCTATTGAAATTCTGGCCCAGTGCTACCTTGAAAACCCTGCAGCAAGTGTTGATGTTTGGAAGAGCTGAAGCCTGAAACCACCACCTGATTTCTGGTTGCAGAGCACAAGGTCTGGTAGAGATGTCCCTCACAGATTTTAATGCTTCAGGTGGATTTGCTTTCCCATCCCATGATTTTTGTGTGATTTTGTCCTAATGGATGCCAGAGTCATCTCTGAAGTCCTTGTCCTGTATAATATTCCTTGCTAGATAGTTACAACCTGCCTGCCCAGAGGATCTCTTGTAGTTTAATCTGTGTTGATCCTCCTCTGCTTTGCATCTTGGAGTCACCTTTCTGGGGGCCAGTCACATGTGGCTGATTCCTTCACCTCAGGGATGTGGGATGGGGATGAGCAATCCTCAAATCCACAGTTCCTGGGGACTCTCAAGGATGATGTGCTGTCCATCAAAGGAGTGAAGCAGCAGCTGGTCAGTGGTGGATAGGAAGCAGGACTTGTGTGGGGTGAAAATACTTGAAAGATGAAGGCAGGAAAAGCAATGCTTCAGTTCTGCCTTTCTTTGAGAGCTGGAATGTAGGTGTCCTCATTTTTTTTTAACTTGTGACTTTGTCATCCAGGATATGGCCAAAAAGAGAGACTAAAATGAGCAACTTGTTCTCTTTTTTCCCCTCCACCATTGATGAACATATCAGCAAGGACTGTGACCTGAGACTAGAAAACATCTGGCTTCTTTCACTTGTTCTGTCCTTGCTTCTCCACAGGCAGAGGGAGGGTCTCTTGCAAGGTGCTTTTATGATGCTGATGCTCAGGTGAATCCCCCTGGCAGGGCTGGTGTGCTGTGCTCCCAGCCCTCCTGATCCCATGTTCTTGCCTGTTTTACTCCAGCATTGTCCTGCTCTGTAGTGGTTTTTATGATTTGATTAAGAATGTGGTCAAAGTGGTTTCATTTGGATTCTCTGTCTTTTCTCTCTTCATGCAAAGTCTCCCTTGGCTTCTCCCAGTGCTGTGGTGTTTGAGTCCAGGGCATCCCTTTGGATGACCTGGGACCCAAGGAAGGGAGTTTGAACCCTGGACATGGGGTGTGGAGCTGGTCCAGGGGGGTTGGAG
>JBBMKD010000216.1:57815835-57832545 GCA_037834095.1 Argya squamiceps
TGGAGATGACACAAAATAGTCTAAGGGGATTGGGTCAAGGTAGAAATGACCTTTCTAGTATAGGCACTAGACATTGGCACAGAATAGTAAATAAAGGACACGTAGTTATCTGTATAAGAGCAAAGCAAGGCCCCAGGGGCGGGCAGTGGCCTCGTGGCCCAGCTGCTGTCTGGGCCTTGGCTGGGTGCGGAGAGAATTCTGAGATATCAAATAATAAACAACAGGAGAAACCTGAAAAAAAGGCCTTGGAGACTCTGCTTTGTTCCTGCAACACGGCTCAGGGCTTTTAGAGGGCCAAGGACTTTTAATCTCGGGTGGGAAACCAAACCAAACCCGAGACTGTAGGAGCTGTGGGCTCTGTTCCCTCCCCACCTCCATTATTTAGGGCTTGGTACAGCAAAGCTCTTAAGCCCACAGTTTATTCTGAGCCTGCAGATGATTTCACTGAGAGTTTGGGTCTCTGTTGCAATTTTTGTTGTGGTTATTTCAATGACAATCAGAGAGCTGAGATAAGACAGGGAGAACAGCAGACACGAGCTTGAGGTTTTTTAATTGCTCTCATCTCTGCAACAAAGAAACCAGTGGAAAGATCCTGTGAAGTGATGCAAATACAGAGCAGATGTGCCAGCCGGGCTGGACTGGTTCCAGATCTGTGTCTTGATGAGTAATGTGCTCCTTGGATCTCACTGGCATCAGGGGAAGTTTGGGGGGATGCTGGTGGCTCCAGGGACAGTGTCTCTGCTGGTGACAGCCCCAGAGTGGCACTGCCAGTGAGCAGCTCCTTCTGTCAGTGCCCAGCTGCAGCTGAGATGCTCATGAAGCACCTGGCTTTACCCAAGGCCTGTCTGATTTGATGGCTAAGCCATTACAAAGTATGTGGCAGAGGAATTTTCTGCTTTGGAAGGGAATATTGTTGCTTGGGTTGATTTGAAAGCCCATTTCTGGCATCAGGTCAAAGGCAGTTGCTTCTGCTGCTTCCCAATTAGAAGATTTATTTATTGATGGACGACTGAGGTGAGAAAGGGAAAATTTTTGATATATTTTTCCTCCTGGAAGAGTTGGCTTGCTGTCACAGTGGTCATTTCTCTGCTCCTCTGATTAGGTTTATCTTAGGAAGGCAATGGCACTGCTAATTATTGTGGCTTTTTCAATGCTATGGTCATACCAAACTGGCCTCTGCTCCTTCAGTAACTCATTTTCCTTCTGGAGTGTTCTGAGGATGTGCTGTGGAGCAAGTTCTGTCTTTCTGACATTACAGATGAGGAACAGCGCTAAACTTTTCTCCTTTTTCCATGTCTCCCCCTTACAGACACTTCCCATTAGGTTAATTGGGCAATCTGTGGAGCACAAAATTTTCTGTGTACCCCACATCAGCCCTGTGGTGGGAATGCTGTGGAGGGAAGGAAGCATCAGGCTCATTTTTTTGGCATCATTGTCCAGGAATATCAAGGGATTCAAGAGTTCAGGGGTTTTAAGTCCTGGCGAGTCAGCACTGAGGAACATGTGAGCTTTCAAATGTGTGAAAGAAAGGACAGATTTTTCTCTGGGACTGTTGTGGACAGGGCAAGATGTATTTTGCCTCAAGCTGATGAAAGGGAGTTTGGCTTTTTATGAGGAGATACTTTCCAAAGACTTGACAGTGTAGGGAGAAATATGTGAAGCAGTGGGACTGACTGAGGAGGAGACTGTGCAGTACCCAGTGCTGGTGGCTGTGGTGAACAGGATGGATCCTGCTTTATGGGAAGGCAGAGAGGGAAGGGAATGTCATGGTGCATGTGGCACCAGCCAGGCCAGGCTCTGCAGTGCTGATGTTCGATGATGAAGCACTGAGGGGCTCTTGAATGGCAGAAAGTGGAATGGGCAGTGCTGTCTCCAGGGAAATTTTAGTGGATTTGGTGCTCAGAGAGACCCTGAACTCAACATCTGGGCTTAAAGGAGTACTTCTCATCTTAAGAAGGTTCTTATGGGAAAAAACTTCCCAAAATTAAAAATCCTGAGATTTCTTTTGCTGCCTTATCAGCCTGTGGCACTGAAACACTGTGAGTCAGGCTGCAGGAGCTGAGGTTTGTGCTCCCACTTCACCCCCACAGGCTCTGGGTGTGTTGTGCTGATTTAAGTCCCCCCAAACAGCAGAAAACAAACACAGAAAGAGGAGGTAGTGGGGAGGCACCACAAATATTCTCTTCATTTCTTTCATCTTTCCAAACTTGCAATTTTAAACACTGTGAGTGGGGAGTTGTGATTGAGTGAGTGTAAAATCAGTTGTGATTGAGTGTAAAATCAGGACTGCTGTGGAAGTAAGAGCAGGAGCAGATAGTGGGGCATGGAGAGACCTTTCCCAGTAATGGGCACAATGCAAAATTCACCTATAAATGTGCAAGTTAAGGGGGTCTCACAGGCACCTTGGAGCAGAATCTCAGCCTTCCAGAAACATGAAAGCTGCAAAGTTTTAATGAGAGTGCTGGCAGCAGTGTGGGGAGCAGGATTTACCTTCCTTGCCCTCAGGAGAGCCATTAGATGAGGGTGGGAGGTGTGGTTCATCCTGGAGCTGGTCACCATGAATTCTTTGGAAACAGCAGAGCTGCTGGTCAGGCAGGAGGGAGGGATGTGTCTCTGCTGCACTCAGCATGGGATGGTGCCATCATCACCTCAACCTCTCCACAGCCAAGGTTTCATGGCAAAAAAAAAAAAAAATCCTTGAGTTAAAATCCTAAAGAAGCCCCTTGAGCATCTGGAAGAAGGGGCTGGGGTGGGTTGAGCTCTTTGTTTATGGAAATGTGCCAGTAGCTGTTCTGTGCTCACTGTCCCCTTCTTCTTGTTCAGATAAGATCACACTGCCCCATCTTTGCTGCACATTTTTGGCACTCGTGTGCTTGTACCCTGCCAGGCAAAGGATTTCTGTGGCTGACTAACAAGACAAAGCTGCCAGCCTCAGTGTTCAGCAAATGACCTCAGTTCTTAATCTTCTTTCCTGAAAATACCAGGTTGCTGTAGGAAATGTTACAGAGAAAATGCACCATGTTCTCAATAGATCCTGGCTTCAGATGTGTGAAAATGTAAGAATTTCTCCCTTTATTATATTTTAGCATGATTTCTTGGGAGGCAGTTGATATTGTGTTGGTGAGAATCTGTTTTTTCTTAGTAACTTTTGAACCTCATTGCTCCATTTGAAGCAAATTATACAGATCTTGGGGTTCTTTGAATTCACAAAATATTCAAACTGGAGTAACAGTTAATTATTAGTATTGAGATCCTATAAATTCCATTACAATACTGACTGATTTCCATGTCAATACTAACTAATTCTATTATTTAGCACTGAAATTCAGAGAACTGATGCAAGAGGCCAGTGTGGAGTGGGGAATCCTGAAGAGCCAGGATTTGTTGCCTCTGCTATTCTGGATTTGCTTATTTCCATGTGAGGCAGAGCCAAGGGGGACTCCAGCATGTCCAGTGTAGTCCTGGTTCCATGCCTGAGGTGTTTTGGTTTTCTGAAATTCTTTTCCCAGGGAATTTTCTGTAAACAAGAGAAATGTTTTTGTAGCTGTAACTTTGTTATTCATTCCTTTCCCTAGGAGGGATTTCTTCTTGATGTCCCTCTGGTCTGACCAATGTGATCGAAGAGGTTTTTGTCTTTGTTTCACCAATCAAATTGGTCTGTGTAAAATAGTATAAAAGGGAGACACATCCCAAGAATAAAGGAGTCATTTTCAGCCTTCTGAATCTCGGAGTCTGTGTTGATGTGGTGTAAAACAGTGTCAGTCCAGCAGTGACTAGAAGTCAAAAGACAAAAAAACCCAAAACAACGAAACCCAAGAACTGAAAACCAAAACCAAAACAAACAAACAAACAAAAAACCCAAAACCCCAAGAAAACACCCAAACAAAAAAAAATCCACACAAAGAAACCAAATCAAAACAAGGAAGGTTTTTAAGTGGATTTTGGTTTTGTGTCACCTTTTTTTTTTTTTTTTTGGGTGCATCAGACTTTTTCTTCCTCTTACATTCATTCTAAGAAGTTCCTCTACATACATTCTAAGAAGTAAGTGGATATGAGGCCATATCCACTTACTTCTTAGATTCTGCCAAAACTGAAAGAAAAGTAGTTTTTCATGCAATTCCACATTGCATCTGTGACTTGCTGCATGAGATTCCTGAGCAGTTGTTGATGCTGATTAAACCAAGTCCTTAGTTTGGTTGACAACTAAACAACACAGACTTGACCAAATTTTCCTTTGCAATGGGGCTACAGACCAAATTGCAGACATGAATTTTTATCTCACATGCCCTGACACCCATCAGGTGCTGGGCTGCAGGCATCTTTCAGACAGACATTCACAGACACCCAGACAGATATCCAGATGGGTTGGGCAGTAGGGAGCAGGGATTTTCACCTTTGAAGAGGCTGTGATTAGTTGTGTTGGAGCTACTGACCAAGTCTGGGCCCTGTGGGGTGCTCACATGGCTGTGGGGCACTGCTCCAAGAGAATGAGTTGGGGTTTTAAATAGTCACAGCTCATCCTCAGGTAGGAAAATCTTGCAAATCTTGGAAAATGTGGCAAATGCACTCCTGCAGCCCAGCTTGTACCATATCCAGGTAGAGAGCACTGATGTTACATCAGCTTACAGCCTGAGCTCTGTGTCCACAATGCTTCACTTATCTGCTTCTCCTTCCTGTGATCCTTGCCTAAGAGGGACTTGTGACCGTGGTGATAATTATATCTCTCTATATATGTCTTCATATTCTGCTCCTTGAAGTGTCTGAAAGCTTCCTCTTTGATGTGATTCTGCTCCCCAGAATACATTATACTTTCCCAAAACAAGTACTGTGCTTGTTATAATTATTGCAGAAGTGCTGAGCATTTTCAAGTGCTTTTCATCATCCCCAAATGTGGAAATAGATGACTTGGCACTTTCTTTTTACTGCCAGCTGCTAAAGAGGCCAGTTCTGGATTAGGAGGACACAGTGAATCCATTGCAGAGGGATGTCTGTGGTGGTTGCACAAGACTGGACTTGTGTAAGGACCGCTGCTGTGTAGGGCTGGATGTTGGGGTTTATCTTCGGCCTTGACTGGGATTTAATCTTTGACTGGGATTTTAATCTTTAATTTGGTTTCCAGTTGTGCTCAGTTTTCAAGGGCAGGGGCTGGCACAGGGCCTCAAGTGTTTGTGGAAGAAATGGTCCTTTGTGCTGTCAGTCACAGAATCACAGACTGTTTTGGGCTGGAAGGACCTTAAAGACCATCCAGTCCAACCCCCTCCCCTGAGCAGGGATACCTTCCACTATCCCAGGTTGCTCCAAGTCCTGTCCAGCCCCTCCCTGAACATTCCAGGGATGTGGCAGCCACAGCTTTTCTGGGCAACCTGTTCCATTGCCTCACTGGCCTCATTGTGCAAAAAAATTCTTCCTAATATCTGGGGTGAATCAACCTGGTTTTGGTGTAAAACTTCACTAATTGTTGGTGGACCAAGCAAACCCCACACTGAGGTGAGACCTGTGTGTTTTGTGCTGTGCTAATAAAGGGCAGACTTTGACTGATGTTCTCTTAGTAGTCCAAGTCTGTGTTAATATTCCAAGAATAACATTTGTTGTCATCTTCATTGTGGAGGAATTCCCACATTCTTATAACAGATATTTGCTTATTAATAATTTTTATACCAGTAGGAACTAGCACTAGTTATGATCATGGAATCACTCAGGTTGGAAAATCCCTCCAAGGTCATCAAGTCCAACCAATTCCCCCAGCACTGCCAAAGCCACCACTGCCCCATGTCCCCAAGTGCCACATCTACACAGGATTTAAATCCCTCCAGGGACTGAGACTCCACCACTGCTCTGGGCAGCCTGTTTCAATGCCCTTTCAGTGAAGAAATTTTCCCTAATATCCAGTGTAACTCTCTCCTGGTGAAATTTGAGGTCCTGTCCCTTGTTCCCTGAGAGCAGAGCCTCACCTGTCCTGCCCTGTCCTGTTAGGGAGCTGTGCAGAGCCAGAAGGTTCCCCCTTGATGCCTTGAGAGGATGACCTGGAACAGAGGCCAGACAGAGTTAAGGGAATAAAGTAGGGATTTATAAAAGGCCTTCAAAGGCCTTGGGCAGTGCAAGAGCCTGGCCTGGGTTCTGCCCAAGATGGACCCAAGATGGACCCAAGATGGACTCAAGATGGATGGTGTGTCACGAGTTTTCACACTTTTATAAGATTGGATCTATTTACATATTGGGGTTAATTGTCCAATTACAGCTTCAGGTTATGAAGTCCCACCCTCCCAGTTTGCTCTCTTCATTGTTTCTGCTTTTTGGGCCTGAGGCTGTAATGGTTGTCCTTGGTTCTAAAGCTGGAAAAGGATTGTTTTGTCTAACTGCCCTGTGAAGAGAACTTGCTAACACTTTACATGAAGTTCAGAGTCCCACATTAAGGGAGTGCAGAATATAAAAATATGAAAGTTAAACCTTAAGGCATCACCCTGAGCCTTGTTTTCTCCAGGCTGAGCCCCCCCAGCTCCCTCAGCTGCTCCTCATGATCTGTCCTGAAGGTTTTAAACTGGAGTAGACATCACCTACTGATGTAGTGACTGATGTCACCCAGACCACACAGCTCAGCCTAGGGGGGCTCCCCTACCAAATACTGTCACCAGACCTTTTTTCTAAAATATTCTTTAAAAGCTTGGTTTTCAGAATTGTACTCAAATTAGCCAGTGACTGTACAGATGAATTTCCATCTCCAGAATGTTGCTTGTCTCCTCAATTTCTAACAAAAGCATTGAGAGCTACTTGCAAAAAAATCGATATTTCCGATCAAATCCCCAGTGAAAATTCTCAAGGGAATTCAGCTCCCTGGACAGTTTAATTCAATTTTTGTCCTTGGAAAGAAAGCATACAACCTATTGTTTTAGGGAATAGGGCATAGGCTTTGTTGAGCTGCACAAACATATTTTGAACACAATAAAGCTAGATAATTCTTTGCATACAATTAAAAAAAATCACTAAGCCTTCAGTAAACTAATTAATCATTAAGGAAGACCACTACTCTGAAACACAGAAACTTCTCCAGCTGAATTTGGTCTTTGCAGTTGAGCCACTTTACTTGAAGACATTTGTGGTTTGCTGGAGAAGCTTTTACTTCTGGATTAATACTACTTTTTAAAAATAACCCTGGCCCTTCATAGCTGGAATTGCTCAAGTCTCTGATTTAATGTTGATATATCAGTTTGGCTAATGAAAGCCAGTAGCTCTCCCTAAAAGCAAGCTTTGCCTGCAGAATGTTTGCAGCTTCTTGCAAAATTGAATTTATCTCCAGTGAGGAATGTTGAGCAATGAGTTGTTGGCTGCTTTGGGATTCTCCAGGGGACAGAAAATCCCATTTCACTTGCCAGGTTCAGCTTCTCTCCTGAGAATAATGGCTGTTTTTACTACAGGATCAATGATGTGGCATCAGTTGTGTGGGTCCCTTTCCCTTCTCTTATTTCACTGCTGCTGGATAAGAAGGTGGAGGTCAATTCTGACACATTCCTGCAGGGATTACAGGTGGTGGAACCTACTTGGTGTTGATTAATTTTGTTGTTAATGTCTGACAAGTTCAAAACAAGTCCATTTTGTTGTTAATAAGTACTGGTTTGGCCTTTAACCCTTCCATCTTGTTCTTTACATTGCTGGCTGTTCATTCACAGATTTCAGACACAAGTTCCTATAATCCTCCTTTTGAACTCATTTTCTCAGGATACAGTCAGTGAGGGTTGCTGTCTTTTTGTGTGTGTGATGTTCCTCTCACCCTCTTCTGAGTTCTGAACCTCATGGACCATCCAGAAGGTTAAAGAGGTCCAAACTCTTGGAATCTCATTTGAATTAAAATTGAAAGGTAGTCTTTTTGCAGGTTCTGGGCATGCAGCAGGCAGGGTAAGGACATAATTCCTCAGAAGCTCTGGGAAAGTCCCTAGTATGAGCTCAACCCTTATTAGACATCAGAAGAAGAAGAAGAAGCAGGAAATGGTCCTTATCCACTGCTGAAATTCTAAAATCAGAGTTTGCATCCTCTTGGATACCAAAGTTAAGTCATTGCAGGAGACAACAGTGAGGAAATCAGGATTTCTAATGGAATCATCTCTGGTTTTCCCAAATTGTTTGTTTTATTCTGTCACAGTTATTTCCATGTCAGTCCTGTGCTGAAGCTTGTTGTGGGTTGTATGCACTGAGGTGTACTGAGGAAATATAAAAAAGCAGATGGGTCATATCCTGTTGTCCTCCCTGCCTGTAACCCATAAAATGCACTTGTAAATCAAGCATTCTTTTAATTTTTTATTTACCTCTTCAGCTATGTTTTATGCTTTCAAGGTTGCACGTGGTCATCTGGATCAAGCAGCTTTGCAAGAGCTGTTTGTGAGCTGGAGAGCAGCTCAGCCTGGGGCTGCTGAGGGCTGGGCCTCAGGAGTTTTGTATTGCAGAGTCACTGGGATGGCTGAGAGTCCAGGCACTCAAAATAGGTCTCCTCCCAGCTGGGAACCAAGAGCTGCAAGTTCTGTCATGACTGGATGGTAGTAGACAGTATCTGTGTCTTGTGAACATCACTCAGTGCCTCAGAAATGGGGTTTGGTGACTCAGAGGAAACAGCAGAACCACAGAACAGCAGTTCTCACATGTTCCCAGCAGGTACTTTGGTTTCTATAAAATTTATTTGGCTCTCAGGCAGGGAACTTGCTGCCCTCTCAGCTGCAGCAGGGAACAGCTCTGTGCTGGGACTTCCACTCTGAACTCCCCACAGGGTCCAGAGGCTCCAAATGCTCCTCTCCTGCAAGAATCCAAACAATCTCTCCTCTAGAATCCAAACTAGTTTCTTGAGCCTTTGGGTGGGATTGCTACCTGTGGTTCACTAAACTTGCTCTGCCTGACCAAAGCAGGGTTGAAGTGTGGAGCATCTCATTTGGAAGAGAAGTGCAATGTGGGTTTGTGAAGGTGTGGGTGACCATGGCAAATCCAAAGCCCTGGAGGGCTGAGCTGTCTGTCAGTGTTTCTGAGAAGGTGAGCACACAGGTGTGGTGTAAAGAGTGGGTTCAGCACATTGCTTAGATTTATCTGCATTTAAGCAGTGTCTGGTGCCCTGCTGAGGCTGGGGCTGCTGTGGTCTGAAGGGCTTTGCATGTCACCTCAGCAATGCAGCACCTGCTGCCTTCTTGCTCTGGGAATGTGCTCCAATTTCATGCCCAGTGCATGAGCTGTGGCAGCTCTAAAAGAGTAATGTAGCTCCCCTGATGCTAAACATTTGTGGTTTGTGCAGAGAGACTGGATAAAGTGATAATAATGTGTATTTAGAGTGGTTTGACCTTACACTGCCTTCTTTCTAGGAAGTCCAGCTGCAAATGCTCAAATGCTCCCTACTGGTGCTTGCCAGTCAAGTATTCCTTGAGTGTAGCAGTGAGCAGTGACTTACTCCTGACTCCCAAATAAAACTGGTAGGGACCAGTAAAAAACAACAGGGAAAATTCATACAGGTTTTACTGGAACCCTAAAAATACCCTGGTCATGTGGGCTAAAAGAACATGAGACTACAAAGGCATGGGGTGTAACTGCAGCCCTCCAGCATCCTCCTGTTCCTGGGACATGGCTGTGCTGCTCCTACAAGGTGTCTCTACTGATGACAGGCTGTTCAGCAGGGCAGAGCCTCAGCTTAATCAAATAATCTTTGTTATATCTGGTATGATTGTCTATATCTGACTATTTATAGCCCGGCGCCGTGCGTGCCAGACACGTGTCCCAGATTGTGTCTGAGAGTGTGTTTGATAATAGATTTACAATTGCTGGAAAGAAGTGTGGTGATGGGCAGGGAATTTTGATGGCTTTCCCTCTGCTGTGCTGTGCCTCAGATCCCTGTTCCTTAAGGTTGCTGTGGAATTTGCAGAGGTGCTGCAGCAGCAGTGGCAGCTGTGGCTGGGGGCTCCATGCATTTATTTCCTGGCTGGGTTAGTACCCTTGGCTGGAAGCGGGGAATGGGCTAGCAGGCATTTGAAGAGATTTTTGGGGAGGGTTTTTGTAGAGAGACAATGAATGTGGCTGGTAGATGAGGCTGTACAGGATATGGGGATATCAGGTGGATCTGGCTGTTGCAGTCACACAGACATTCCTGCCTGGTTTGCAGTTCTCTGTCACTTGCAGTCATGCTATCAGGGCTGTGTGTTCTCAGTTTGGCACCACAGAACCAAAGCTGGACTAAAGCAGAAGGTCCTGAATGAGACTCTGCTTTGTGTGAAAGTCCACTCTGCAGAGTGGATTTTCCATTGGAATGGCTTTAAATGCAGAGGATTGTAAACACTGTAAAAAAATCTCAGAAGTTTGTTTCTGCCCTTCAGCTGTGAGGCTTGGAGTGATGCCTTGTGACCCTCCTGCCTGCAGGCCCTGGGGCTTCTTGCCTAATGCAAACCTGGCAGAAATATTGGCAGTTCATAAATTGTCATCTTCTCTTGTCCTCTCAATTGGGACAGCTCATCTTCAGCTCCACAACAGATGGGAACAACTGGTGAGACTGCAGGCAAGTGCTCTGTGCTCATTGCATCTGAATTGAGAGAGGGAAGATCTATGGAGATCCTTATTCCTATGGAGGAGGAATAAATGATACATGGATTAATTGTTACCCCACTGCTTGCTGTTATTCTCAGCCACAGCTGGGAAGCTTCAGCTGCAGCTCGTGTATGACCAACTGAGCTCCTTCAGCTTGAAATGACAGGGCAAGAGCTTTACAAGAGGAACCATAGAACTATAGAATCCCAGAATATCCTTAATTGAAGGGACCCACAGGGATTACTGAGTGCAACTGCTGGCCCTGCACAGACACCACAACAATCCCACCCTGTGCCTGAGATCATTGTCCAAACACTCCTGGAGTTCTGGCAGCCTTGGAGCTGTGACCATTCCCTGGGGAGCCTGGGCAGTGCCCAACCCTCCAGATCTCTCTTTTCTGGGGAGATGAAACTGTGGCAGAAGTGGAAGCAGTGTTTCTGCACTTGTGTAGGAAAGGGATAAATCTGTAGAAGAACAAGGCATCATCTGTTCTCTTGCTCTGAGAACAGCTTGTTTTTACAGAGATCTGTCCCTTCACACGGGAGAGCTCTGTCAACAACAAACCAAAAAAAAGGGAAGAAAAGTTAAAACTTCCTGCATAACCTACAGTTCCCACTGGTCCTAAATAAAATAAGATGTAAGCACCTCTCTGACTTTAAATAGCACATGGGTAATCATTCCTCAGAGTCTGGTGTTAGCATCAGTAAAACTGATTGGATTCAGGGAATTAAACAAAAGAACCAAATCTGTGCTGCTTTCATCTGCACTGGAGTGGCTGAGGAAGAAATCAATACTTGTTAGCTAAATAGGGACAGTATTGTCAGTGCTGGGAGTTATTTTCCATTCTCTGTACTCTATTTAGAGCTTAAGAATGATCTCAAGTCCATCCTGCCAAACCTTTGCAGGGGAGACAAGGGGTGATTTGGGGGTTAAGGCTGAAAACAGGTCTGAGGTTTGGTCTCAGTTCTCTGCTGTTCCACAAGCTCCTCATTTGAGCTTGGGAATCTTAAGCTTCCTTCTTAAGCTTTCTGCAAATGTTAGGCAACATTTTCCTCCCTGATTTAGGTGGGGAGTGTTTGTGGGCTGGCAGCTCTGTTGATGGCCACGTTCAGCTAAGTCTGTCTCCTCTGGTGCCTGTGGGCCTGGATCTTTCTCAGTTTGGAGGATGCTGTCTCATCCTTCAGTGACTGGAGCTGCTCTATGAGCTTGCCACTGTTTATTCCCACAGGCTAAACTGGGAAAGCCCTTTTGTGACTCTGCTCATGGCCAAGGTGTCCCTGCTTGTCCCTTTCTGTAACTATTCCATATAAACTCAGCTCTGCTGGCAGCCAGGAAAGGTCTCTGCTGTTTCTCTGTGCCACCTTAACTGGCTGAACACTTTCCAGTGATTTATGATTAATAGAGACACTTTCAAGGGTTTGTGGCTTTTCTTCCCAGGTCCTGCCTGTGCTGACAGTGACCTTATCTACATTTAACTTTGCCTCCTGGATTCTTGAAGACAAGCATAGATTTAAGCAGTCCAAAATGAAAGATTAAGCCATGGTTTTAACTAATCTTCATGCAGGGGAGGCTGCCTGCTCTTCCTATCTGGAGTTTGAGAAATTCTATTATGCTGCAGCATATCTCCAAGGAAGGATTTGAGTGATGATGTTAGCAGCCTATCTTACACTAATTTTTACACTTAATAGCACATGATAAGCCTGTTGTCTGCAGAGTAGCATTTTCTTCTTGAAAAACGACTCCTGTCATTTGTTGTGCTGCAGTGTGAAAACATTCTGCATTTTTCTCTCTCAGGAGTTTTAACTATCCCTTGTCTGCTGCTTGATGATAGTTTCCACTTTGAACCCAGCATACACCTGAGCCAGAGCTGTTGCTAAGAGGTTTACAGGAACTTTATGGTCACAGAATTCTCCATGGACTCCTTGCAGTGCACCTGATAAGAGCTGTGAGGTCTCTGATCACCTGTCAGGTTTTTTTAGGACATTCCTTTGGGTCTTCAATTTGTCCCTTCTTACAAAGCATCCTGCCAAAATTATGCCCTTCAAAGACACTGAGCCCCTTACTTGAAAGCCTCTTGAGGGCTTAGAGCTTCTAAAAGCTTTCAAACAGTGGCATTTCTGTACCTGCAGAATAATCTCATGCATTTCCCAGAGGGCAGTCACAGATAATCTCCTCTGAGGCCTCATTAGAGAATGCAAAGATTTTCCTCAGTGGATTTGTGTCTTGGCCCTCCATCCTGCCAGCAAGGGGGTCCCTGTTCACTGTCATTCATCTTTCTGTCCTGCCCTTCTCTTGGAGTAACAGAATCACAGAATTGTTAAGGTTGGAAAAGACTTCTAAAATCGAGTCCAGCTAGTCCTCAGTGCTGACAAGGCCACCACAGACCCTTGTCCCCAAGTGCCACATCTATATGGCTTTTGAGCACTTCCAGGCATGGTGGCTCCACTGCTTCTCTGGGCAGCCTGTTCCAGTGCCTGACCACCCTTCTGGCCTTTTTGCTTCTTTCCAATTTCCTTCTTCTGCTGTATATTCTTCTTCCATGCTAATTTCCACTGTTTCCTCCTTTTAAACTCTGGTGTCTTCTCCTTTCCTCATCAAACACTACAAGTCCTTTGTGCTGGCTTTTGCAATCACTCCCTGGCTACATCCACAGTCATTGGGGCAGGCTTTGTAAAGCTGTCTTTTCCTCAAAGCCATTCCTGGGTCTGAAGTCTGCCATGTGGTACACTTAAAACTTTTTAAAATCATTGCATGAAAGCTTAGGGCCAGCTGCTCTGTTTTTACAGACAGACTGCAGGCAGGCTGCTGTGTTGGCCAAAATGATGTGGTCATTAAATCACTGTGATGTTTCTCATTGTCAGGTTGAAGTTCTACCACTCCAGCCTAAAACCAAATTCCTTTCAATTCTGCATGTGCAGGCAAAGCATCACTTGGCATTAAATGGATTGATTAAATGTCCTGCTGAAGTGGGCTCAGTGAAGCAAAGGCTTTTTCTTTTTCATGTCTGAGACTTTGTTAAGGAATCAGAGAACCTATGGAGGAGAGAAGGCTTTGGGGTGACCTGATTGTGGCCTTGCAGTACCTGAAGGGAGCTGACAAAAAGATGGAGAGAGACCTTTTACAAGGGCTTGGAGTGATAGCAGAAGGGGGAATGGCTTCAAACTGAGAGTAGTTTTAGATTAGGTATTAGGATGAAATTCTTCCCTATGAGGGTGGTGAAGCCCTGGCACAGGGTGCCCAGAGAAGCTGTGGCTGCCCCTGGATCCCTGAAGTGTCCAAGGCCAGGTTGGACAGGGTTTGGAGCACCCTGGGAGAGTGGAAAGTGTCCCTGCCCATGCAGGGGGTTGGGACTGGTTGATCTTTGAGGTCTCTTTCCACCCAATCCACTCTGTGATTCTGTGATTTTGTGCTATGATACTCCAGCTCAGCCTTGAGCATTCAAAACCATCTGGATTTTTCCAAATTTGAGCCTCTTCACCAATCTTCCATTTGCCTTCCAGCGTTGCATAAATTTAGCAGTAGCTAAACCAAAGTGGCATCAGGTACCTGGTGGAGCCTGTGCAGCAGGTTTTACACTCTGCCCTGGAAAGTTTGTGGTTCCTGCTGACACCAAGGAACCCTGTTTGTAGGTGAGGCAAGAACTGGGCTGCTGTTTCCACTTGGCAGCCAGAGAGGTCTCTTGTGCTTGGGTGTCATGAGGGCTGACAGCCCCCCCAGCATCTCGAGGTGCTGCAGGGCTCCTGTTTAATTGTTTTTCCAGAAATTGCACTCTTGAAACCTCTCTTCAGGAGAAGGTGGCTGCAGGCACTGCTGCTCTTGGGAATTAGTTCTGCACTGCTGCTGCACTGCTGAGCTGAGGTGGGCACTTACACCAGTGCCATGGAGAACTCCATTAACCTGCTGATTGAAAACCTGGCCAGAAAAAGTTACAGCCCAAGATTTCACTTCTTTTAGCCTTGTCTTGAAGGTTTGATTGGTGTCTGAACACTCCAGCAGAACCAATTTCTAGGAAGTGTGTTGTTGCTTTCCTCAGTTTTTGCTGCTTTGGGTAAAACAGATGGATTTCAATGTCTCTGTGGTAAGGCATTTGCTCTAGATTCCCCCTTCCCCCAGACACTTTCACGGGTTCTTTTTTCTCAGAGGAGGTAAATGAGTGATCAGAAGACCTTAAACAATTGTCAGACACCCTGCAAAAGCCTTTGCCTTCTCCTCAGAGCAGTGTTCAGGGGTCTCAGAGGCCACCCAGAGCACATTTCCTGCTGTTTTCCAGCTGAGATGGGCTCTATGAGCTGGCCTTTTATTGAGGATGGGCACGTTCATCTATTGTTTAAGGGCAGATTTTCAAACAGGTTGGATTGCTGTGTTGGCATCTGAGTGGAAGATGCATGTTTGAAACTGAAGGGCTTTGGAGAAGTTCCTGCTCTAATATTTATGGCTCCATCCAGACATCCAGACAACTTAGGCTGCATTGGTGTGGCAGCTTTTCTTATGGACTGAAAAGGTCTTGTGTTTTTTTAGCAATTTAGGTGCAACTTGGGCCACATTTGGTTTGTGCTGTTCAGTGAAGGGATAGAAACACCCAGGAACATCTTTGCTGTGGCAGCTGAGGAGCTTCTGGTCCCAGTGGGTTTTCCTGCAATCCTTGTCACAATTGGAATGGAGAAGCTGGTCAGGGAAGTCCTTTCCTTTGCCAGGTGAGTTATAGCTCTGGGCATCATCAGCTGCCCACAGCTCCCAGGAATATTCCCTGGAATGTGCTGGAGCACTGGGGGTCACTGGAATCTCCTGTTATTTACCAGTGCTCAGGGAGGTCAGCAGCCTGCCTTCAGATTCCACACTTTGCTTGTGCCATGTGTAGGGAATTAGATCCAGGCTGCATTTTCAGGTGGGGTTGTCCAAGCATGTTGTATTTCTCTCTTTCCAGATGGAACTATTCTTTCTTTCAGAAAACTGAGTTTTCCACACTATGACAGGCTAAAAGTGGAAGAGGTGAAACACTCTGGGCTGCTTGGGTGGGACCTGCAGGGACTGGATGTGTCTGCTGGGCTGGTGGGTCCTCCCTAAAGAACCACACCAGGTCACATTAAATTAGAGCAGCCATTTAACTGCTCTTAATTGCTCTGGCTTAGGTCAGGCTGAGATCAACTGTGATTAGAGAATTGTGGAGGTGAGAACAGCTCTCTGATTTATGTTAAGAAGATTCTTGTGGAAGCAAAATTTGAATTTATATTTTTAATGGATTTTCTGAGACAGAACCGTCTATGTGAGGGCTCATTTCGTAACAGTTTGTGTTCAATCTGTTGTTGATGTTCTGGAGCTTAAATATGTTTATATAAGTGAAAAAAAAAAAAAGAATAGTCTCTGGGTACCTTAGAGATATGCTGAATATCAGCTATGATATGACAGCAATGAGCACATCAAACTGTGGGCTACTGGCATTATTGATATGCTGTGTGTGCAGAGCCTTTGTACAGCACTAGGCTTTGTGCCTGACAACTGCAAGGATGTTAATTATTATGCTATAATTCATCAGCTGAAGGACCTTGCAGCACTGTTATTAAGCCAAACTCTGAGGCCTTTGCTAGGTCATTAAGCAAAAACTGAGTAAAGACTAATTTACTCCGTTATTAATCAATGAATTAAATATATTCTCAAGTCCTGTTTGAAGAAGGGAGGTACTGCTCAGGTGGAATGTGAAGAAAATGCATAAAAATATTTAAACAGAAAAATAAATTACTCTTCACAGTTTAAATAATTTTGGAAAATAGTTCTGTCTGCAGATCTTGTGAGCCCAGGTCAGTTCCTGATTTGAGGAGCTACTGGGCTTACAAGAAACAGTGAGAATGGGCTGGAATTTACCCAGTGAGATAGATCCTGTTCACAACCTGTGATCTCTCCCCTTCCTCCTGTCCTGTGGCTCTTCTGTGGTTTGTGACTGAGGACTCTCTTTACTGCCCCAGTGTAGTCAAGACATCAGTTTTCCAGATTTCCCTATCCTTAGCTTGGGCTCAGAAAGCTTCTTGACCTTCTTGGCCCCTCAATCTATCTTGGGTGAGACCCTGACCCCCAAATGAGCCTTGCAGGGAGTGGCCGTGGCCATGTGGATGTTGTCTGGTCCTGGGTACATGAGTGACCTTGTTGTGAGCAGTCCCTGAGTAATTTCTTCTC
>JBBMKD010000216.1:57834775-57893786 GCA_037834095.1 Argya squamiceps
TGTCCCTGCCCTTGGCAGAGGGTTTGGAACTGGATGGTCTTTAAAATCCCTTCCAACCAAGCCATTCCATGATTTTATGGTTGTATGATATGGAGGTCACCTTGTCTTCTGCTCTCTGAAGAGCACAGCTGCTGGATCTCAGCTAAATGGAGGTTTGGGGTTTGCTGCCAACAGCTCTGGCCTCCCTGTGCTAATTCACTGCTGCTTAATTACAGTGGAGCTGTTCTGCCTTGGCTTTACAAAGTCGTGTGCAGGCTGCCATCATCTCTAGGGCTGG
Organism: Argya squamiceps; assembly: GCA_037834095.1. Taxonomy (NCBI): domain Eukaryota; kingdom Metazoa; phylum Chordata; class Aves; order Passeriformes; family Leiothrichidae; genus Argya; species Argya squamiceps. The sequence goes on from JBBMKD010000216.1 coordinate 57,835,053, forward strand.
ATTGTACAAATAGGTGCTTTTTGCAAAACCCAGAGCTGTCCCAGGCCTGCTAATGATGCTTTTTATCCCTGGGCAGCCCAGCAAGGCAGGGACACGCTGAGGGCAGGGAGGTTTGTGCTGCAGGAGGCTCTCAGCTGTGGGAGGGCGTTGTGATGTGCTCTCCAGGTACCTCGTCTGCCACTCTGTGGCTGCTGTGTGACAGCAGAGATGCACCCGGCAGCCAGGGGCTCTGCTCAGCACTGCCACAATTGTCACTATTTTCTCCTCAGAGCTGTAGTCAGAGAGCAGAACAAGCTTTAACCTCAGTCCAGACAAGAGGCACACTATGTCAGCCCTGAGATTTGTCTTCAGCTGGCTTCACCTTCAGATTTGTCAGGGGAAAACATTGGGAAGCTCATCACTGCGTGGCAAATAGGTCAGTGTTTTGTCCATCATGAGCAAATAGGCTGCAAGAAGCTGGGGGATACACAGAGAGGAGGGCAGGACTGTGGTGCAGAAAGGTCATGTTCTGCCAATGTGAGCAGCACAGGGGAAGGAAAAAATGGTAGTAGAGAACATGGTTAACCTTGGTCAGCAGTGATGTGCCTAAAGCTGAAATCCATCACTGTTACAGCTCTGCAACAAGACAGAGAGAGAGGAGGGACTGTAACAACTGTATGAGAAAGAAAATCCAGTTGCAGCAGCAAGACTCAGTGCCCTGGCATGGTGGAGGTGCTGTATTTTTGTTCTTTTTAGCTCCTTTTTTTTCCCCCTCTGCCTCAGCGTGCCTGCCTTTGTAAGGGCTCTGCTGACCTCTCCATGTGACCCCTTGGTGTCTCTGCTCTTCACTGCCTGCTGAAGACAACTTGTCACAAAGGACCCTCACACTGTCACCTCCTGTGCTCCTCACACGAGGGAGGCATCCTCTGAGCCCCACATCCTTTCTGCTCATTTCTCAGATCTCTGCCTAAAAACCTCATCTCCTGTTGAGCCTCCAAACCTCTGCAGCAAGTCTTAATACCCAAAGACAAACTCTGGAGATTGTTTCTCAGGGCTGAGCTGATGCTCTGCTTTGTGTCTCTGTTCTCATTGTCTGTGGGAACAGAAGTGCTGGGTTGGGTGGCTTCCACAGCAAGCAGCATTGTTTAAAAAAACCCTGAGTTTTCCTGAATGTTTTCACTCTCTATTTTCACTCTATTTCATCAGAAGTGACCTGAAACTCCTGCTTTTCATCAGGCACCCATGGGGAGCCTTGCTATGAAATATTCCTTCTTCTTTGATGCAAAACACTTTGAATCAGAAAGAGAAAGTGTTTCCAGTTGGGTTTTTTTGAGCATGGCTATCTCAGTGGGGTGCTGCCTTGTCAGACATGTGATATGTGATCATACAGTCCTTTTGCTTTAGAGTCTGGAGTTCACCTGGAGCAGCACAAAAGTCCTGGCCTGGGATGCTCTTGACTGTGCTGTACATGAAAGGTGTTGAAGCAGACACCTGGTGGGTTTGGTCAGTTGTAGTGTCAGATACAGATCTGAATGGAACTCATGGCCATAATGAAAAAAAGAAAATCCACACTAGAGGGTCTTTTCCTTTTTTCTTTTTCAAACTGAAGCTGCAATTTTTTTTTTTTTTTTTTTTTTTTTTTTTTTTTTTTTTTTTTTTTGCCAGGATGCACAAGAACAAGGCCTGTATAACACAGGGACACCCATGTGGAGTTGAGACAGGTCTAAGCCTTACTAAATGCAAACTCACCCATCTCTCAGCTGGATCACTGCTGTGTGCAAGATCCTGAGCAGGCTGGCCTTTGTTTCCAGGATAAAACATCTAAAATCTTCCTTCTTTTATCTGCCAGAGTAGATCCCACAGCAGGGAGAGGTGCTGTATTTGTCAGCCTGCTTTGCATATGCTCAGCTGTGCTTCCACAGATAGAAAAGCAGGGAGAAAAGTACCAAAGCAACTGGAAATATTTCACATTTTTTTCAGCTCAGATAGCACATTTGAGTCTCCAGGACTGGTAAATAGTTGCTGAAGTCAAGGCACTCAGAGTCTGTTGGTATTTTCCTGCTGTGGGGGGCTCAGATTGCTGGAAGAACAGGGCTCAAAGCTGTGCAGGCTTTGAAAATATTGGCATCAAATTCTGCCGAGGAGGAAATTTTGTCAGATGAAGGGGAGGGGACAAGAGAGGAGGAAGACAGGGAGATGAGCTGTGACTCTGCAGCGTGGCTGTCCTGGGCCTGCTCCTGCCTGTCACCTCTCTCTGACCTGCCTGCTCCATCCCTTCCTTCCCAAAATGCTTCCAGATCCTCCTCTCCCTACCCCTCCTCCCTCCAAGCACTTGAAACCTTAAATCCTCCAGCACTTCCCTGTCAGTTGTTGTTCATGTCAACTCAAAATATCTGCAAACAGCCAAACGTGGAGCTCCTCCCTTCTGCTTCCCATCCACCCTGGCACCAAAACCCGTGGGAATGGTGTGTGGGGAGGTGCTCTCATCCTTCAGTCAACACTGAAATTAAGCACTGCAATTAATAAACAGGAGGGTTTGAACAGACACTCCCCCCAACTGCAGTGATTTTTCTGGTGGAAGCACTGATCCATAAAGTTTTGAGTCGAGCACTGTGTTGTGAGTTGATTTAAAAATGCATCCAGTTGTGGCTGCAGGCATGTGGCCTGGGGTGGAGCAGGGAGTAGCTCAGAGCTCTGTGCTCCCCTGGCTGTGGTGCCCAGAGCTGGGAGTCTCTGGGAGGGATGGATGAGGGGTGGCCTGAGCAGCTGGAATGTGGGGCTGGGGCACAGATGGGTCTTATTTTCCCATGGCCACAGGAGTGGCAAATCCTCATTATGGCTTTCCAGGGAGCAGAGGGCTGGACATGGACAAGTTTTCAAACTGCCTGGTGGTTTTGGGGTGTTGCATTTTAAAAGCTGCTCCTTTTTCAGAGTTAAAGTTCCATTATCTTCTGACTATCACCCCCATTTCAGCTTTCACAATGCACAGCTCCCAAATCAGCTGTTCTTTTTCTTTCTTAACAAAGCCTGGCTTAGGAAATGTCCCTTGAGACTTCTGTGAAAGAGTCTTGCTTGCAAAGCTACCTACTGATGTGCTCCTAATTATTGCGATCACATTATTTCAATGATACCTCCAGTACAGAGGATTTTATCTTCTCTTTTCACCTACAGGGTTGTTTGTATTTGGATTTTCTTTGGAATTAGAAGTTGTGAGTAGAGTTTCTGGAGTCTTCTAGTGGGGTGTACTCCCTCTTACTTAAATAAAGGGTGTATGGCCAAGGGAGAGGTAGTTTATCTCTTTTGCTGTCTTCAGACACACTGGAGAGCAGTGCTGAGGGTCAGGATGGGATTTTTTTTAAGCCTTTACAGGGTTCATTTGGGTGTTGCTGTCACTGTCTTGTTCTTCTGACAGTTTTAAGTTTCACACTGACCTTTAAACTGTAAGTGTCTTTTTGGGACTGACTAGAATAGTTTTGGGGGTGTTTTTGGTGTGGTTTGTTTGGGTTTTTTTTCCATTTGAGACATCAGAATAGGAGGAGGAAGAGGACAGGCTTGTGATGAAGTCACTGGGCAGCAGCTGAGGCCTCAGCTCAGTTCTGGTTGCCTGCTGTGGTACATTGGCTGGCATCAAACCCAGATACTTGGGGCCAAGTTCTAAAATCCAGCAAGGTGAACATTAGAATGGCCATTGTTTTCTGTGGGGAAATGTTTCATTGATTTTTTTTTTTCATAGGAAGAAAACCTAAATAATTAAAAGTATCCCAGACCAGGGTCTCATTTTCCATTCTCTGTTAGCTGCTATTTCTGATGCCTCTTTAAAAAACAAGTGAGGCATCACAGTTCCTAACCTGGCACTGTTTCATGCACTCCTGATGCTTGCCTTGCCTCGAGATCAGTGAAGCAAATGAATCCAGAAGCTGAAAGGCTTTTGAGCCAGGCCCCTGGAGCAGAGCAGGTCAGGACTGCCAGAGATGGTGGCTTTTAGAGTGCTTGTAAGCACCAGAGCTGCCTACTGTGGAGAACTGGAAGGAAAACAATAAACTTTGGTTCCCCAAATGCCAGAAAAGTCAGCAAGAAAGTGTTCACTCTGACTTCAGTTTAGATTGCTTAGAGCAGTGGTAAATAGAGGGTCAGTGTGCACATTAGTGGGTTGGTGTAGGTGGTTAACATCACTCAGGAGCTTTATTTTCAAAGAACAGCATCTCTGTGATGCTTTATAACTTTACTGGTACCTTGATCTCCACGAGTCTGCTGATGTTCAGTTCCTTCCCAAGGGACTGAGCTGTGATGGTGTTGGGCTGGTTTTGGCTTTGTCCACTGGTGGATCTCAGAGCAGTTCTCAGGAATCAGTTGTCTGATTTTTTTGTCTAGGCCCCTGTGAAGCAGATAAATGCCATCTGTCCCTCTGCCAGCTGAACTGTCCCAGTGATGTGGCTGTCAGAGGGTCTGTGCATAGGACAAGGAGTGGTTTGCACCATGTCCTACCCAGAAATCTGCTTTCCTGTGAGGACAGAGGAGAGTCTTTCCATAATGAGATATCCCTGTCAGGGCTGCAGCACCACAAACCTGCAGTTCCTTCAAACCTTGATGATGAAAGGCAGAGTGAAGCAGCAGCCTCTGGTAACAAGCAGAGCACTGCACTTTGATGTTTTCCTTGAAGAAATCAAATGGGAAGTTGTGTTGACTCCTGGGATGTCTTTGCTAAGCACACACACATCATGGGAGCAGGCAGAGGGGGAGGTTTATGTTGGATATCAGCAAAAGGTTCTCCCCCCAGAGGGTGCTGGGCACTGCCCAGGCTCTGCAGGGAATGGTGACATTCCCAAGGCTGCCAGAGCTCCAGGAGTGTTTGGACAAGGGTCCCAGGCACAGGGTGGGATTGTTGAGTGTCTGTGCTGGGCCTGGGTTTGGATTCAGTGATCCTTGTGGGTCTCTGCCAGCCCAGGATATCTGTGATTCTCTCTTGAGGACTATTAGGATAATCTAATGACTTTGTGGACACCACAGTGGCCAGGAAATACAGTGTCTCTGGGAGCTGGCTGTGCATGGAAGGGGAGTCTTTGTGCTGTTAATCACATAAAAATGAGTGAGGGCAGGATTCCTTTCCAGCCCTGATCCAAGGGGACCCAGCTCCCTTCATGGCCCACAGGCTGAGGATGCCTCAGCTCATGCCTTAAGGTTTAGCTTTCATATTTTTTATATTCTGTACTGCCTTAATGTGTGACTCTGAACTTCATGTAAAGTGTTAGCAAGTTCTTTTCACAGGGCAGTTAGACAAAACAATCCTTTTCCAGCTTTAGAACCAAGGACAACCATTACAGCCTCAGGCCCAAAAAGCAGAAACAATGAAGAGAGCAAACTGGGAGGGTGGGACTTCATAACCTGAAGCTGTAATTGGACAATTAACCCCAATATGTAAATGGAATAAAACTTAGAAAAGTGTGAAAACTCGTGACTCACCATCCATCTTGGGTCCATCTTGAGTCCATCTTGAGTCCATCTTTGGTCCATCTTGGGCAGAACCCAGGCCAGGCTCTTGCCCTGCCCAAGGTGCATCCTTTGAAGGCCTTTTAATAAATCCCTACTTTATTCCTTTAACTCTGTCTGGCCTCTGCTCCAGATGAGCCTCTCAAGGCATCACAGCAAGACAGTGTGAGCTGTCCTGTGTGAGCCTTTCCAGGCATTCTGTGTCCAGAGAAGTTTGGATGGGCATAGGCCAGTGGCAAGGAGAATCACTGGGAAGAGAGTCTCACTGCTAGAGCAGACTGAGCACTGCTCGCAGGGATGTCTTACATGCAGGAAAATCTGTCTTCAGGGTGTATAAATATTGCTCAGTGTGTGTCCCTCCCTCACCAATTAATTTACATGGAAACACCTTTTGGGATCAGCTGAGCTACATTTGTCAAACTTTACCAGCCTGTTTGCTCATGTGAAGGCACCAGTTTTCCACCTGGATTTTGCCCCCCAAATCCACAGTGTGACCATTGCACACATCCATTCCAGTGCTCCTGAAATCCCTGCCTTGCTGCTGGTGGGAGCAGCTCCATCCTGCCTGTGGCCCTCTGTGAGAGAATTAGCTCTAGTCTCATTCATGCACACCTGGAGTGTGGCTTGGAGCACACAGGGGTGCTGGAGCAGTCAGTAAAGCTTGGAAATCCTGCCTGGTGGGGCAGACTTTGGGGGTCCATCTGCACTGGTTGTGGTGGCCACTGGCAGCAGGACAGGAAGGCTGAAACTGCAGTCAAGGCAGAGTTAGGTTATCTGTGCAGGGCAGTGAATCTCTCAAGCAGCTTGTGAAGTCTCTTAAGGGGGGTTTAAATAGCAGGTCAAGCTCACATCATCCTCCTGCAAGGCTGAGTGGATCCTCTGCTGTGCCAGAGAGATGGATCCAGTGACCTCTGGAGGTGTCTCATCAGCCCTGTTTCATCACTCAAAGCTGTAGCTTTGAAGAATAACTTTTTTTTTGGGAGGGGGATCCAATTACATGAAATTATTTTGCAGGCATTGCCCTCAAGACCCCTTAAAGGCTCAGTCTGGTTGTGGAACTGTAGCAGGGGTGGATCAGAGAAGAGAATTATGAAGGTGGTTCGGTGGCTGAGCATTGGTGGCCACCACCAGGGATGTCCTGGAGAGCTGGCAGGCAGCAGAGGTGAAGGGAAATGTGTTTCACCTCACTTTTATGGTGATTTGTACGATTTGAGATCACCTCTTGAAGCAAAGTCTGTTGCACTGGTTTGTTGGACATCACAAAAATTTTGTACCCCTAAAATGCTCATTTACTTTGGGGTTTTGGCCACACATTCATACCCAGTGGTCTGAATTTAACTGGCACAGAGTTTTGCTCAGGTCATCCCACTAAATATTTCCTCAGGGTTTGCTCTCAGCCTTCAGCAAGGCTGGTCTAGGTGAGTTGTAGTTTTGTTGTTCCACTCTTTAGGTGAAAATCTGATGTTTTTTACAAGTTCTGGCTCACACATTCTGTGTCTGTGATCAGCCTCAGAGCCAGACAACTTCCATGCAGTATTTTTTGTGTGTAAGTGACCAGTGAAAAACCCTTAAATCTGGAAATAATTAAACTTCTACTTTAATTTTCAATGTCAGCTGAATACTCAAGGGAATTTCAACATGATGTATGAATAATTAACACCAGCACTTTAAAGCAGCTTTCTTGCTAAGACTAAGCACTATGCAAAGGAAGTAAAATAAAAACACCCTTTACAATTTCCTAAAGGGAGAAGGAAAGGTAAATAATTACTTAATCTCCTGAGACTCTGGTGAAGTCAGAAACTTCTATTGAAATTACTCTGTCAATAATTTAATATTTTAATTACCACAAAATGATGGAATTCAGTTACAATTCTCAGAGCAAACTGTGGCTGTGTGCCTCTGGTTGTGTTCCCCATGTCCATTCATGATTATACATTTTAAAGGCAGTGGCCCAACATGTTGCATGTGTGCTTAAAAAATTCTGGTTTAAAAGTAAAATCACACTTTCAAGGTAAAATTTGATTTAAAAGCTGAAAGTCATATCCAGCTTTCCTGGAAGGAGGAGTGTTATCCCATTCTAGTATTTTTCTGAGCCTGCATCACTTGCTTCTGTTGTGCCATAGGGATGAAAGAGATACACTGGAAGGGAGAGAGTTGGTGCTGCAGCTTTCCATCTTTGCCTCTTGATTTTGCACAATTCAGGGTTTTGTTTTGCTCTCACCAGAGCTCCTACTTGTCTTCTGTGCTCGAGTTCCTTTTAAAGCAAAACAAAAAGCACAGTTCTGCATTAAATACGTCACCAGGAGGTTGTACTGCCATGCATGCTGATGATCATAAAGAAAATACTGAACAGATTTACTGTAACTCTCTAAAGAAATTCACTTCCAGGCTGAATGCCAGCGTGAGAAATATTGGCTTTACAAGGAGCAGTTTTGGAAGGTGATACAGCCCTGGAAATGGGATGAAATTTCCAAATGCTCCAGAGCTGTAACAAACAGCTTGTGGTAATAAAGAGTTGGCAAGGACAGTCCCTGTTTGAGGTGAGATTCTGGAGGATGGAGCAAAATAAAGTCAATTAATATCAGTTTAAAGTCTGGCCTTGTTAGTGAAGTCAGGTTTTTTTCACAGAATCATGGAACAGTTTGTTCAAAGAGATCTTACAGACCATCCCATCCCAACCCCCTGCCATGGGCAGGGACATCTCCCACAGGTTGCTCCAAAGGAATTCCTGCTGCAGGGTTCCTTACCTGTGTGGCCAGGTGGTTCAAACAGCTTCCTTTGGTGGTGACTCATACCTGGTTAATATCCATCAGAGTCAGTCTGCTCAGTGAAGAGCAGCTCAGCCTGTAAATCTCTTTTCTTTCTTTTGCTGCCTTCCAACAACAACGTAATTCCCTTTAATACCTTCTGGTAACACTTGGATGGTGCTCTAAACTGAGAGGAGATGGGCAAAAATGGGTACAAATGCATTTTGGCAATGGTTCAGCTGGATCTGAAGAGGAATATTAGAAAGGGATAGTGTGTGTGAAAAGTCTCACTGAAGCACAACCAGTGAAAAGACACTGTTGTTGTGTGGCTGTGGTCAGGCAATCTGACAGCTCTGTGCTGCAGAAAGCAGGATAATTAGCACTTTTTCCATCAAATAAGGGTGTTTTGGGCATCTTTGATTCCTCTCTCTCTCTGAATTCGTTCATAGCTCTGAAAATCCTGTTTTTAATTGCTCTTTTCTTTGGAGTAATGAATAATTTAGGCTCATAACATGTAAGAAATACTATTCTCCCAGACTGGTTTCAAGTGTACTTTGCAAACCCAAACCCAACTGCTTCATCAGGTGCTGAATTTCAGCAATATGTCACTTCAGACTCTTCCTGCCTTCCTGCAAATATATCCAGATACAGATATATCCAGTGTCTGCCCCAGAGCATGCTGTGGGAAGCTGACTTCATCCCAGCTCCCTTTGGCACTGCCTGGATATGCTGATCCATGACCTTGCAGCCTGGAAAGCTCCTTGTGCAAGCAGGAGGGAGGAAAATCAGGGGAGTGCAGCTTGAGTTGGAGGTCCTGCAGGTTTCCAGGGAGTTTGTGGTGCAGGAGGGATGTTTGTGGTCCAGGTGAGGTGTCCAGGTGTCCAGGGGCACAGTGCCAGCCTGGGGGACACAAGAGGGAGCTGTGGACTCTCCTGAGATGCTGCAGGGCTCCTCCAGGCATGGAAACAAGTGTGAATGGGCAGGGGAAGGAACCTGGGGAGCACAGGAGCCTCTGGGAAGGCAGACCAGGCTGTGCTTGCACTTCCAGGGTGGCTTTGCTACTGGTTAACCCTAAGGGATCTGGAGAGGGAGTTGGAGGGGAAAACTTCTTCCCCAGGGAATACAGATTAAAAATAATAGATGGTTAACACTTGGACTTGATGATTTAGAGGTTTTTTTTCCAACCTGAATGGTTCTGTGGTTGTTCCTGAATCTGATGCCGTTGTGGAGATATGAGTTAGATGTGTGGAATTACACCTGCTGTTCTGGTGTTGAGCTTCACTGCTTATTCCTTCCTGTTTATTTTGAAATACACCTGGCTGTAATTCCATGTCATAAATAGGCAAGCCTTTAAATTTTTGCATTATGTGAAGCTCTGTAAGCATCAGCTCCATCAGCAGAGCTTCCTGGAGGCTGCTGGGTGAGTCCAAGGCTATCACCAGTGCTTGGAACTCTGCAGATATCCAGTCTGTATATTCCCTGTCTCAGCCTCATTTTCTGGATAATAGCATTGCTCACATTATCAGGTGGTCTGGAGCTCTGCATCCCTTAACCATTGGTCCATTCCCTCCTCTGTGTGTTTGTGCTTCTTCTCAAATATCCAGAGTATTTTCACTTGAAAAAAATCACTGCTTTCCCTCCCCCTCTCTTCTTTTCAGCTCTTTTAAACACCTCTTGCATTTTTGTCCTCATTCTTGCCTTTCACCCCAGTTCCTGGGTGGATACTACGTGCTATACTTGATCCAGTCTAAGCTATAAATAAGAAGCAGTTTGTTGGAAAGTAAAATTAGCAGGCCAGATTTTCAACCGCGCTTCTAAATTTGCGCCTCAGAGTGTGCCTGTCCTCGTTTCCTGAGGTGCTGACTCCTGTTGTTATCCTTGGTTTCAGTGGGGATTGGTGATGCTCAGGACTCCTGGAAAACAGGTCACTTTTATATTTGAGTCCTGGGCATGGATGGAAGAGCTTGATCTGCACAAGTGTGTTGTTGGTGCAGAGATTAAGGCATGGGCAGGGTGGAAGCTTGTTCCAGGTCAGCAGAGTGAAGTGGGGGGTTTGGGATGGGAGGTTCCTGTAAATAAAGGGTAACATGAGATTCTCAATGGGTGAACGTGGACTTAACGTCCCTGTGGTGACAAATTGCAATTCACAAATGACAAAATCCATCATTCCACTTCGAAATGTGGTCACAGGCTGGAGTTGTTACTGTGATCTGAACATTGCTGAAAGGGAATCATCTGCAGATCCACTGCAGGAATGTTCCTGGTGAGTTAAAAACCACAGAACTTTGCCTCCCTGTCATGGTCCTGAAGTGGTGCCACCTCCATTCTCTTCCAGTCATTGAAAGTGTTGCTGTCCATTGGAGAACAACAAGGATTCAGTCAGAAGTCTAAGTGAGAATTTTTTTTAAAAGAATCTGGAATTTAGGCAAATGGAAAAATAGAGCTGTGGGTTTATCATGGTGGCTCCTGGGTTAATCCTCAGCTCAAATCAAATAGTCCAGCTGAGTGTGTAGCACTGAGTGACCACACTAATGACCACAAATAGAGATGCCCACACAGAGAATTCCTGGTCTTTGGTTTTTGACAAGCAATGAACTGATGCATATCAGAACAGACAGCTTGGTAGTGCTCCTGAAAATGCACTCAGCTGGGTGGTGCTGCTGTTTGTGTTTTAAGAGGATGCAACACCTGAGCATTACCCCAGTGATTTAGCTAATTCACAATTTATAGCCAGCACTGCACCAGTGCAAAGGGAAATGCTTTAGAGCTGAAGATTTTCATATGGATTGCTTCCTGTACCAGGGAGTTGTTCCTGTGCTGCAAAACAACCAAAATACAGCTGGTAATTCTGGGGGACACAGCAGCTCTGTTATTTTTCTTCCTAGGGTGGAGGAATTCACAAATGCCACCTAAACCACTGATGAGCACCAAAGGATGGATTGCTCAGCAGCTCTGCAGCCTGCCCTCACCTTTGTGCTTCCAAGGCTGCCAAGCCAGGCAGGCATTGGGAAATGGGCCAGGAAACAATTAATCTTCTCTAGTTTAGGAATTTCTAGAAACACAGTAGGAGGATCATCAAAGAGTGGCCCCTGTGGCAACTTTACCCATGCTGTGGCAGCTCATGCTGAGCATCATCAAGGGAGGTTTTGCTGGAGTCTCCTTATGGGCTCATCTTGCTCTGGGATAAGTTGGGAAAAAAGGGCTCTGCAAGTGGAAGAGGTGGCCAAATCTCACCAGAGTGCTGACATCCCTTTTGTCTTCCAATATTCTTTGTGCTTTAGGAAGAAACCCCAGTGTAGATTGCCTGGAAGCAGAATAAGAGGGAGCTGCAGCTGCAGCTGGAAGGGAAGGAATGACAGAAGAGGGGCCAGTTTGATGGATGCTTGTTGACACTGCAAAGAGAAATACTTGCTTTACCTGCCACCACGAAAAATAGTTCTGGGCTTTTGACTGTGTTTTTGGCAGCTGTGCTTTTGTAATTAAATTGTGCCCCTGGTTAGGAAGGCACAGGTAGAGGATGATTAAAAGCCTCAGAGGATGTGGTTGCTGCATTTCTCCATTTATAGCTGTGTAACCCAGGGCTCTGCTTTACAAAACCTGAACATAGACAGAGTATCAAGCAGAAAGAGTATCCAAAACAGGTTTTCTTTGTTAGCTCAAGAGCCTCCAATTTCTCTTTCTCAGCCTCCTGTGTGCTACTGTGCCAAAACAAGTACTTGGCTTCCTCTTCCACTGCTCCGAGCTCTGCTGGAGGAAGAGCAGCTGCTTCAGTCTGTATTTCCCAACACAGCTTCTCCCTCTTTGGGAAGAGTGTTTACACAGCTACTTGAAGCAAGCAGGGATTACAGAAAGAGGAAGTTAAAGCTGAATTTGGCTGATGGGATTTCTGAAAGCCTCCTCTTTGGAAAAGAGGTTGGCAAATTTGCCAGCCCCCTTCTGCTGCTCCTTCTGGGATCCTTCAGGGTGGATCTGGTCTGGTGAGGACCAGGAGTTCCTGAGCCTGGAACTCAGGAGCTTGTGCTCCTCTGGAAGGAATGAGGGCTGTGTTTCATGATCAGTTTCCAGACTTACTCCATGATGCCAAGGGGCTGGGCTGTGCCTGCTCAGCCATTTGTTCTTGTCCTGTTTTTCAGCTCCCCTCTTACCCCAACAAAACCATCACGAGGTTGTTTGGGGATCAGTTTCAAAACTACTTTCCTTTTGCTCATCAAAGCCCAGCTGAGCACCACTCCTCAGTTCTGGGGTTACCTGATCCACCAGGGAAATCTCACACAGTTTAACAAGACCAAGTGCAAGATGCTGCACCTGGGTCAGAGCAATCCCCAGATTCTTCCATACTTTTATATATTGCTTTTGACATTTATATATTGCTTGTGACATGACACATTGGTGTCATGTTAAACACCACAATGGAAAGGGCAGGGGACAGGGGAGTACATGTAAAAGAGAAAAAATTGGTGAAAGAACAAGTGGAAGGAAAGCCTCCCTCTGCAATGTCCTTTTGCAGTAATAAGTTAATGCTGAGTTGGTTCAAACCCCAGGAGAGGAGAGCTGGAGAAGCTCTCCTGGAATAGGATTCCTGGGAGCAGGGAAAACCACCCTGGGTGGCATATCATGGAGTAAAACCAGTTCAGAATACCACTGGGGGGACAATCCTGGAGGGAAAAGCTGCTGTTCAGATGAGAGCATGGTGTGAGGGAGGTCAGCCAGCTCTAATTTTAACAAAGCTCAAGCAGAACAGGGTGACGTGGAGGTCCTCAGGGTAAGTTCCCTGGGTACTCTGCATCATTAGAGCAGTTTTTGTGCCCACTAAATGCAGACCTGAGTTGCTGGCTGAGCTGCAGCAGTGCAAGCTGGGGAAGCTCAAGTGAACATGACACATGGAGATCTGTTTGTCCCTTATTCCTTTTTTTTCTTTCCTTCTTCATGCTCTTAAAGTTTTGGTGGAGAGAGTAAAAACTGTGTTCAGTCCAACTGAGCCTGCCAGGAATGTGCATTTGTACCAAATCCCTGCAGAGAGAGAGGCCTACAGGCATTTTACGTGCATGAAAAACTGATGCAAGGTTTTCTCACTGTCAGGACACATCTGTAGGAAGCAGAGTCTGCTCCTCCAGGCCCTCTGCACCATATTGCTGCATTCCCATTATCCCTGGAGTGCTATTCCCTGACAGGAGGGTGTTGCCTGGTGGGGATTAATTCCTTCTCCCACATAACAAGTGGCAGCACCAGGGGAAATGGCCTCAAGTTGTCCCAAGGGATGTTTAGATTGGGTATTAGGAAAAAAATTCTTCACTGAACGAGTGGTCAGGATTTGGAACAGGCTGCCCAGGGCAGCAGTGGAATCACCATCCCTGAAAATGGTCAAAATACATGTGGGTGTGGCACCTGTGGACAGGGTTTAGTGGTTCTGGGTTAATGGTTGGACTCCATGAGAGTTCTTTTCCAACCTTAATGACTTTATGATTCTGTTATTCTTTGATTGATCATGGTCCCTCTGTCCCCCAATCAGCACTGACTGGGAGGAGCCCTTTTGTGCACTGGTGCAGAGAGCAGGATGTGGTGCTTATTCAAAAATCAGCTGCTGTGCTCTGATTTATTGCAAAGCTGGGGCAAAACATTGCTGGGGGAAGAAAAAAGCTCTTTAAAAACCCCATCTTTTCATTGACATGGGTTCCAGGTGCTGAAAGATTTTGGAAAAAAGGGGCAACCCCTCCTAGGGTGTTTGGAAATAAGAGCTGAGTGAGTAACTCTGTCCCACAGGCTGTGGGAAGCTGTTTCCCCTGCTGAATCTCTCAGGGAATGTGTATTTGGCCTGCTCTGGACACATAATCTCTGGTAATCCATGACAGTCAGGTCCTGTGAGGGTCATTTTGGGCTTGAAGGTGCCAATGGTTAGCAGGGGATCTAAGGGAACACTTGGGTGCCACATTAATTGTTGGAGGCTGAGTCCTGATAGCACAGCTCATTCCCTAATGAGAGATGGGCTTTTCAATAACTTCCCAGAATCCTGCCACGGACTCTGATTTACCTCTGACAGGTTAAACCAGGGCCAGATCAATACTGTGCTCCGTGGCAGTAAATAGGCTTGATTTTAAGTATTGAGTAAGAATTTATTTCAGATTAAGGGTGGATTTTTAAAAGGGTAGAGCACACTGGCTTTTCAAGGCTGTGTGCAGATCTCAGCTCCTGCAAAGCCTTGCTCAGGGAGCCAGTGACAGCAGAGGTACATCGCTCCCCTGGGAATTGGGAGGCAGCAGGGACCTCTTTAATGGTAACAGTTTCAACTTAGAACCACCTTGTTTGGAAGCACCACTCAGTTCTGTGAGTGGCCTGAGGACCAGAGGGGACTTTTCATAAAAATACTTCCAGTATCCACCAGGTGAAGCTGATCTGAGTGGGCCTCCACTGTCTCTGTGGAGGTGTTCCTGCTTTCCCAGCCCAGGGAGGGGATGTCTGTGGGGAGGGTGAGCTGTCCAAGTACCCCTGGAAGAGTTTTGTTGTGCACAGGGCTGCCAGTTCCTCTCTGGGAAAGAGATGTTTCAGGTACCCATAAAACCACATTAGTAAGAGGTATAATCATCCTCAAGAAATGCAGGATCTCTTCAGGAAAAGCCTGTTTTGCTTTTACCACCCATTTTCTGATATATGTCACAGAATGGTTTGGGTGGGAATTAACTTTTTAAGACCATCCAATTCCAACCCCCTGCCATGAGCAGGAACACCTTCCACTGTCCCAGGTTGCTGCAAGCCCTGTCCAACCAGACTTTGGACACTTCCAGGGATCCAGGAACAGCCACAGCTTCTCTGGGCCCCCTGTGCCAGGGCCTCACTACCCTCACAGAGAAGAATTTATTGTTAAAACCCAGTCTGTGTCTCCCCTCCTCACTCAGCTTGTCGTGTATGTTCAGAACAGAGTCCATGTCCCTCTCTCACACTGGGAAATGGTCACCAGTCAGACAAAATCTGATTCCTGTCTGCTCTCATCCTCTCATCACCCCCAGCACAGTCCAACAGGACAATCCAGAGAGTTGAGTAATTGACCCAGGGACAGCATGAGGAGCCAGACTAATTATGGTGAATACTCAGCCTCGACATTTTCTTTGTGTCACGACTGTTTAATCCTCCCTTAATCCCCTAATGCTGCTCAGTGACTTTTCTTGTGTTATCTTTATTGTCTTGCTAGTAAGATGTTGCACGTAGCAGAGATTTACACTGAAAGGTATTAAGGAGGATTATGTGAAGATTAGACAAGAAACGTTCACAATAGGTTGGAGATTTTTTGAGTACCCAAATTTTTCATTTCTGTGGTGCAAGGATTTTACTGGTTTTTTTCAAATAATTCATAGGGAATTTCTCCTAGAAAATTCAAAAAGTTGCTACTGTTCAAATAATTCTCTTGAATTGCAGCACTGGTTGTTTTCAGGTTGTTACTAGCTGTATTTGTCATCTGGTTTTGTTTTGTTGTTTTTTTTCCAAAAAGTGGACTCAAATTATGAGGGGCAAAAAAAGAGGGAGAATTAAACTCACATGGGATCTCTCTCTGCTGGACAAGGTCACACATGAGCACCCTCCCTGCTGATGGGTGCAGATGGACTTTGATACTCAGATCACAGATTTTAGGGGGCTCTGTGGGTGCTGGAAAGTGTTTTGTGCTGAGGCTTTACAACCACAATTACTTAACCTCTAAGTCTAAAACCTGACTGTGGTGGAGGAGGGCTGCTGTCTTGCAGCTGAGATTTTGGGCTGTTATTTTACCTTCAGTAAATTGATGTAGCTGGAATTTTGCAGGAGCAAAGGCACCTTTCAGTTAGATCAACACTTAAAGTGGAAAATTAAAATACTTCAAAATAAAACAGCAGAGACCAAGGGGAAGCAGATTTTATGTTTAACTCTCAAGAGCTTCTGGAAATTAATCTTACTGTAGGGCCTTGAACAAAACCAGCCACTGAATCAGGATTTGGTCACTGTTTCCCTTTAAAAGCTACAACTCTGTGAGTTCAGTGTCAGGCTGGGACACAGTGCTGGTGAATCCCTGATGAATCCCTGATGCTCTGCCATAAGAGCCTTTCCCAAGACTTCACATTTGCCTCAGGAATCTTCTGTAATTGAGTGTCGGGTGGGTGTGAGGCTGATTTGACTTGCAGGTATCCATTCCTTCCAAAGAAAACAGAAATAATTAGTAAGAAATGATACTTACTGACAGCTTTTCTGACATTTCCTGCCTGTCCTTGAGAGTGGTCTTGCATTCCCTGTTCTACAGGGATTGGAAAACACCACCTGCAGTGGTTTGAATGCAGTGGTGGGATGCTTCTCTGGGAATTCTACAGAACATCCTGCTTCTGACACCCATTCTGAGCACTCAGCAGGCTCCCTTCACCCTGGTTTTTCTTGTCAGCCCAGCTAATAATAGCTGGTGTTTATTATTAGCACCTCTTTGTTATTAGCTCCCTGAATAGAGGTTGAGTGAGTCACAGAGTCACTGAGTGATTTAGGTTGGAAAATACCTCCAAGATCCTTCAGTCCAGCTGCCTCCCCCAGCACTGCCAACCCACCACTAACACATGTCCCCAAGTGCCACATCCACACAGCTTTTAAATCCCTCCAGGGATGGTGATTCCACCAGGTCCCTGAGCAGCCTGTTGCCATGGCTGACCTCCCTTTGGAAAATGGAGCTGTTGTGTCCTCATGCTCTGAGCTCTTCATCCATCCCAGACAGCCTGGTCTGAAAATCTTGCAGCAATGGGAATTTTCTGCCTGACATCATCTCATTTAGTGGTTCACTGTGCTCCTTGTGGAGCATCTGACCTGCTGTCCCACTGAACTTCCCATCAATGCAATTAAAGCCCCTTGGTCCTGGCCTGGCCTACATGGACATGCCTGATGAATCCTTTCTTTTGGGCAGGAAAATGCACATGAAGATGACTGGAACCAGGTGATCTTTAAGGTCCCTTTCAACCCAAACCATTCTCTCATTTTCTGTCTTGAAGTTATTTGACCCCACACACAGATGTGGGTTTGGTTTTTTTTAAGACTTCTGATTGCTCTCATCCATTTTCACATCTTTGCTGAAGCTTCAAGTCCTGCTTCAAAAGCTCTGGGAATTCTGCACCCAGCCTTTAAAATCAGAAGGGCTGGGAAATGTAAAACAGCACCACTAACAGGGCAACAAACTTCATCTTATGATGTAATTTTCCCTAAAAATTATTTCTATTTCTTCATCCAAGGAACTTTCGGATGCCATCTGGGGTGGTAGAGGTTGCAGTGTTTGATCATGCAAGTTCCTACCCCTACCACAGAACCTGCCTAGACAGGAACATGCTGGTGGCTAAATTTTGGGACTGGCCAGCCCTGGATTTCTAGCCTGCTCTGCAATTCTGATTTATGGCATTGAAAGAAGCTCTAAGCCATCTAATTAACTGCTGGCTACCCAAAACACAGCAAATCTGAGGAGTGATTTACTGTCACACTGACATGCTCAACAGTCACGATGACAAGCACAAAATGGAAGTTTTCTCAACTCAAATGCTCTCTTGTGGTAAAGAAGAGGCACTTCATAATTGCAGAACCAGAAAATGGAGACAGCTTATTTCACTCCTGGCAGCTTTGTTAATAAAACATTGGGAAGGCAAATAATTACCTGACATGCAATTACATCTAAGCTGTTTTCCTTGGGAAAAAAACGAAAAAAAAAGCCACAAGAGAAGTGTTGGGCGTCTGATTTTATTATCCTGTCTGGAAGGGCTGGATTGGATATTTGGAATGGATACTCAATTTATGCTTTGTTATTGAGCAGACTGAGTGCTGGTTGTCTGCTTGGGCTGTGTTTTACTGCCAGGGAGTTTCAGAGTAGCTGGGGTGAAGTAGGAACTCTTCTCCTAAACTCTTAAACGTGGAAAGAGTTTGAAATGCAGGTTGGGGAATGCCCAGATTTTGAGTTTTTCAGAAGCTCATGGCCTTGCCGTTTTGCCAGCACTGTTTCTCAAAAGATCAGATCCCAGAACCAGGGAATGGGCTAGATTGGAAGGGACCTTAAAGGTCACCTAAATCCTTCCACCTCCAGCAGCAGGAGTGGGTTGTAGGGAGTCTGGTGAGCTCTGTTTTCTCAAATGAGGTCTGTGTATGCTGCAGGTGAGATTTCTGTGTGTTCCCCATGAGTTTCTTGCTCTTCACCACACGTGGCTATGAGTAGAGCCCCTAAACTGAAATTTATGGTGGGGTACCAAACACATTTTGTCTTGGTGTTTCAGATTAGGACAACAGGATCCATCCAGCCTGGCAGAGGCTCTGAGTCCAGTAACAGTGTGTGCATGAAATAAAATTCCTCTTGAAGGAAAAATTTCCTTTTTGGTTTTTGACTGAGCAATTTTCCTTTCTTTCTGATTCCTCTGTAAATATGAATGAGTTTCTGATGCTGGGGGTAACTTTTTAATATTCTTGTCCATCTGAAATTATAGAATAACAGAATGGTTTGTGTTGGAAGGGACATTAAAGCTCACCTCATTCCAACCCCCTGCCATGGGCAGGGACACCTTCCACTATCACAGGTTGCTTGGGGTCCATCCATATTTTTTTTCTTACAACAGCAGAGAATGTTAAAGATGTAACAAAGTTGATACATTTGCTGTTTCCATGAAACGTTGGATGAATTTTATTAAAATTGAAGAATCGCTCTCCATGCCCACAATTAATATTTTTTCCTTCCATCCTTAATTGCATTAAAAGTTTTAATATTTCCTGCTGAATGATATTTCCATATTGCAGCAGAATAAAAAGCCTAAGAAGCTGCTTTTCCAGCTCTGGAGGCATCAGTGTGTACCTCCTGATCCTTGCGGGCGGGTGGTTTATGTTTCAAAATTTGCCTGATTAAGGAAAATCTGAGGTTTATTTTAATTGAAAATTTAATCCTTGTGCTTCCCAGGGACACTCTGGTTGTCAGGTCTATAAAATCACAGTGTAAATAAAAATCTTCCCAAAAGCAGTGTAGCAGAAGATGCTGCTACTTCCAAGTCAGTTGAGGGAGGGAGGGAGTGGGGGAGGCATCAGATATTTTTGGGTTTCAGGCTCACATTCATGCTTTCAGGTGCATGCTCTTAGGGCCAGAGGCAGAGGGGAAGGAGCTGGACAAAGCAGGGTCAAGGCAGGACTTCCATTACACACCATTTGATGTGGTTGATGCAGTTGAAGATGTCTCTGCTCCTTGAGGGGGTTGGACTAAATGAGATTTAAAGGTCCCTCCCAACCCAAACCATTTTGTGTCAGAGGACCTGGCCTCTGGTAGTGATGCCTTAGGATTTTAGCTTTTATATTTTTCAAATCCTGCACTGCATTAGTGCATGACTCTTAACTCCATCTAGAGTGTTAGCTACTATCTTCACATTTTGGTCAGACAAAAAACAATCCCTCTAGGCCTGAAATCCAAGGACACCCTATTGCCTCAGGCCTCAAAAAAGTATAAATAAAAGTTGAATTGAGGGGAGGGGGAGCAAACTGGGGGTGTATGACTTCATTACCTGAAGCTGCAATTGGAGGATTAACCCCTGATATATAAATGGATCAAACTTATAATTGGCTAAAAAACTTATGACCATTGTCCAGCTTGGGTGTAGCCTCTTTTGGAGGCTTTGACTGCCCAAGGTGTACCTAGTGAAGGCCTTTAATAAATACCTACTCTTATTCTCTTAATCTTGTCTGGCCTCTGCTCTAGGTAGCCACTCCAAGGCATCAGTAGCCAAGAGGCTGTGGGTGATGTGAGGGTTTTTTGGGCTGGTTTCAGTGGTGTGGGAGCAGATTTCACATCATCATCTTGGAGTGGATGCTTAGCTGCTGCTGTTTATCTTATTTCCAGGACTTGCCTGCTAGGGAAGGCTAAAAATAGATCACATTGTGTTCTTTCTGTTACAAAATCAGGGTGAGTATTAAAGAGTGAGTTCCTGGGCTGATTTACTGAAAATAGCAATGTGTGTTAGTGTGAACCAGAGATCAGTGTACAAACATGCAGCCCCCAAGGGTATTAAAATTGCTTCAGGTTTAGTAGGAATTTCCTGCAGTCATTAGGTGAGATTTTAGACAGTTACTGTACTTCTTGGCATTTGCAAAATATAGGAAATTCTGGTTAAAGTTCAGTTTTGCCTCAGTGAACAAAACATAGGAGACTGTAGAGTGCCTTCAATGTGAACATTCTCAATTAAATCAATCATGCTTGTGAGGGGTCAGTTTTGGGTCTGGTTTAGCATCTTTGGTGACATGGACAGTGGGACTGAGGACAGCCCCAGGGGACAAGGTGTGAGCAGTCCTGCCCACCCCATGTGATTGTAGACCACACTGCAGGGGCTGGGGGACCCTCCCCTGCCTGGCAATCAAATGCTTGGCTGATATTCTTAATTGCTGAGCAGGGATATCTGGCACTTTCTAAGCCAGTGAGGGTTCAGACAGAGTAAGGACTTGAGAATTTGATTTTTTAAAATCCATATAACATGACTGGGCACAGCAGTGAGGTGAAATGTTCTTTTCTCTGCGAGCCTTGGAAGTTGTTTTGGATTGAGTTGTTCAAATCAAGTGGCATTTGTTGCATGCTTCTGATTTTGCTAGGAGCAAGTAAAAGTAAAAGTTCAGACTGAAGTCTTGACTTTGCTGTACAGAAAAATTCCTTTGTAGGATACATCTGTTTTGATCTCAGTTTGACTGTTTGTCTCTTCTGCATCTTGCATCTAATTTGTATTCCAGCAGGATAAAATGAACTTGATAATGGCCTTTTAGCTTGTCATCTTAAAACACGTGCTCAGCCTGCAAGGGCCAATAAAAGTCATATTTATGACAGTCTTACAGTCCAGTGATTGGGAATGGGCTGACCTGCTGGCTGCAGGGACATATGCAAAGTGGATTTTAGATGGATCTTGCAGCTAGTGGTGTTCAAAAGTAGCAAACAGCACAGTTTTGGATCTGAGCACTGTTCTAAAATCAGTTAAAGTTGATGAAACACTTTCATGTCTTTATCAGGCATTGACATAGTGCTTCCCATTGGGTAATCTGCCCTACCCAGGGTATCTAAAAGCCATATGACCAGGTGGGAGCAAGTCACAATATTGCCATCACAGCCAGGGGGAAGAAGCGGGTGCCTTCAGGGTTACTAATATCAGTTTATAATACACCTGTAAGAGAGGAGGTTGTGAGTTGTCTTCTAACAGTTTCTCACCACTCACTTTATAAAGCTGTTGGTATGGCTGGTTCAAACTTTGGCATCCAAAGTCCAGTGAGATGGATCCCCATCATCAACATGGAAATTCACTGTTCCATGTACTTGTGCAGCTGTTTCCCTTTAGCAGTGATGGTTTGCCCTCCTTGGGGTGTGTGATACCACACCTGTCATCCTCTCTGGATCAGAAAAACCTGGAGTTCAGCTCCAACTGTGCAGCTTCAGTGAGAAGAGTAAATAAATAACCTTTACTTGTGCAGTAGGTCCCTGAAATATGTATGACTAACTAGTGCCAGCAGAGCTGGGGTAAGCCAAGGAGCAGAGTGTGCTCTGACAGCATCAGCCCCTCTGTGCTGGGAGCATGCAAGGCTTGTTAGTGGATGTGATTCAGCACTCCCCAGTCCTGACTCCACTGCCAGGGCTGGTTTGCTGTCTGGTTAGTGAGTCAGCAGCCTTGCAGCTTCACCCTGCCCTCGTCTGGATGAATATTTGCTGAGCCCAGGGACAGAGAGTGCTGCAGGGAGGGTGGTGAGAAGTGAATGGGATGTGGTGCAGAGGCCTCCAGCTATGGGGACTCTTGGCTGGCATGAGGAATCTGTCCTGAAATATGCCTTATTCAGTGATTGCCTTTTATAATAATGCTGCTGCTGGTCTGTCTCCAGAGCTTTGGTGAGTGCCCCATCAGTTTTTGCCTTACGTGGGAGCAGGTGTGTAGGGTGTAAGCCTCCAGCCTGGGTTATCCTTTACACAGTGTAGTTACACTGCTGTGTTTCACACTGCAGGCTTCCTTGACAAATAGGGACTCCTGAAGGAAAATAATTGGACATGTAGATTGATGATAGAATCATTTAGATTGGAAAACACTTCTAAGATCATCAAGTCCAACCATTCTCCCAGCTCATCACTATCTCATGTCCCCAGGTATCAGATCCACACATCTTTTAAATCCTTCCGGGGATGGGGACTCAGTCATTGTCCTGAGCAGCCTGGCCCAGGGCTTGACAAGTCTTCCCATGAAGAAATCTTCCCTAATATCCAGTCTAAACTTCCCCTGGCTTAACTTGAGGTCATCTCCTCTCCTCCTGTCCCTGTTCCCTGGGAGCAGAGCCCAACCTTTCCCAGCTGTCCCCTCCTGTCAGGGAGTTGTGCAGAGCCAGAAGGTTCCCCCTGAACCTCCTTTTCTCCAGGCTGAGACCCCCCAGCTCCCTCAGCTGCTTCTCATCAGACTTGTGCTCCAGAAACTGGTATTATTTATTGTTTATTATGAGCAGCATCACCCTGAGAATAAGAAAACTTAAAACATGTTCCAGGCTGAAAGCACAGAACTTGAAGCAAGCAGCAACATATGAAGAACTGTTTTAAAGGTGCCTGGAAACTTAGTTTAGTCTTGAATTTTGGAGAGAAGCCCCCATATTTTCCCACTCTGGTGCCTCACATGAACATGAGGTGAGTAAGGTGGCACAGGCCTGTGGATTTTACACTGACTTGTAGTCTTGCAGTAGTTACTTGCAGTAACTGTTTTGCCATCCTGGTAAGTCAGTCATCACATTGCACTTGTGGATGGATTGGAGAGGGACAGAGCTTCCTTCTCTCTCTTCCTCTCCATATTGTTTTACCCTTTTCTTCAGCACACATAGAGCCGAGATAGAGAGCACAGAGAAAGGATCAGAAATGCAGGAGCAGAAACAGATGGCCAGAGCTCTTTCTTGTGTAGCCAGAGAAGCTGATGCTTTTTTTGATGGAAGTTCTAAGTACCAATTCCACATAGTTATAAGCAGTTTTGTATCTTCTTCATTTGTTGTGTAACTGTTTTAGGAAGCAGAGATGACTGGGGGGAAGATCTGAAAGGTGGCTTTGAGGAGTTGAATTTGGCTTCTGACTTAGTGTTGAAACAGTGGCTGATTCTCCTTTGAATAAAAAAGGCAGCAGCTCTTAGATTCAGTCACGTTCTGTTGTTAGTGCTGAAATTGTCTGAAAGAAATGTCTGCAATTGTCTGACATTGTCTCATGCATTTCGTCCTCACCATTGTTAAGGTTCGTTAATGATTCCATTATAAACCCCTATTTGCAGAAATGGTTTTCTAAAAGCAATCTCTGTGTTATATTATTATGTTGTTTATATTATATGAATGCTCAAGGACTAGGCATGTATTGATAGGGAGCCTAGTGACTGTGGAGCCAGCAATTACTTGACTGGTGATTACTCTATCACAAACTCTGCTGACTCTCAGCACTTTGGACAGGAGAATAAAATTCCTCCTGCAAATTGGGAAGATAATTTCCTTTGGAATAGTGGTTGTTACACAGTGCTGGAAATCCTCTGAATGCAGATAAGCAGTAAAAGCCAGTTAGCTCTAGGCAATGCAGTTGATGCTTTGGAATAGACTGTCATGGTGGAGAGCCTTGTGAGTCACCAGGGATATATTGGAGATGCTAAAGGAGATCTCCAAGCCTTTCAGGAGAGGACATGCTGGGTGGAAAACCAGGCAGCTGTAACCATTTCTCTTCCCTGTACTCCTTCCATGATGTGTCCCACTGGGTGGGGTGGCTGTGGGAGTGGGATGAGGTACTTTGTCCCTCCTTTCCATAGGGTTAATCACTCTCTTTCCTACTGTGTCACTGTGTCCCAACAGAAAAGTGAGGCCACTCAGCCCCAAAGAGGGACAAGAGAGTGACGCTGTTTTACACCACAACAACACAGACTCCAAGATTCAGAAGGCTGAAAATGACTCCTTTATTCTTGGGATGTGTCTCCCTTTTATACTGTTTTACACAGACCAATTTAATTGGTGAAACAAACGCAAACCTCTTCAATCACATTGGTCAGACCAGAGGGACATCAAGAAGAACTCCCTCCTAGGGAAAGGAATGAATAACAAAGTTACAGTTACAAAAACATCCCTCTTGTTTACAGAAAATTCCCTGGGAAAAGAATTTCAGAAAACCAAAACACCTCAAGCATGGAACCAGGGCTACAAAGTGAGCAGCTTTAGAGGAAAGTGCAGGGCAAGATCAAGTGATCATGTCCTGCTTGGTTGCTCCAAGGACCCAAGAATCCCTCCCTTCCCCTCTGTGAGGCTGCCACTGGCTGTAGGGAAGGCCAAAGTGGGAAAGGAAAGTTTGAAAAGGATGAAGAATCACTGGGCTGGAATTTTCCATCCTGGGCTTCTTCAGGCACGGTGCTGGAATCTCACAGGTTTTACACAATAACCTGTGACTGGGGTACATGTGCAACGACTGGTCCCTTCCCTACAGCCAGTGGCTTCTCCCTCTTTGGTAGGATAGTGGGGAAAGAAGGACAAAGCCCCAGGCCAAGAATCTCCACTCTCAGCTACTATCAAAAGCACAAAGACTGTAGATAAAAAGTCTATACTAGCGCCCTTAAAAATTCAGCAACTTTGCCAGTGGATTCTGGTACACCTGAGCTGCCTTTCTGGTTGTTTCTTTTTTATTTCCCATTGTTCCTATAGCAAACACATTGAATATTAAATGGTAAAGGTTTCTCCCTACAAATTCTTGGGTAAGACTTGATAGTTGATCTCTTGGTGAAGAGCTCTGGAGCCAGGGCTCTTTAGAGGTGTCAGTAAGGACTTCCTGGCATAGGAAGCTCCCAGCACAGTGCTGGTTACACAAGGAGATGGGATCTTCTAAGAGTTGCAGAAGTTGTGTGGGTTGACTCTGGTTTGCTCAGTGAAACTTTTCCATTGCTCCAAGTGAACAACTTCCAAAAATATTAATAGTAATAATAAGGAAGTAGGAGAGAGAGAAGGTGTCAGGGGAAGAGGGACTAAACATGTCCTGGCTGTCTCAAGGGAAATGAGGAAGAAATGTAGACCAGCCATAGCCTGCATATATATATATCTCTATATATCTATATCTATCTGGGTTGTGACAATTTTTGTAGGGTGTTAGAAGAGCCTCCTGCAATACCACTGCCTTATTATCCGACAGAGACCTGGATGTCACCTGTTCTTTTTGCCCAAGGCATTCCTGATTTAGCACCTCTATAGGAGTCCCGTTATTCAAAGTTTACTTAAAATAATTACTATAATCACCCGTATATTGTCGCAGTGTAAGGAACCAGAAAATTGCATTGCATAATGTCTGAGAAATCTGCTGTCTGCGTTGCCAGCCCAGCGCAGAGATTTGATGTGAAATCCCAATTTCCTGCAAAGGGGCTGCCACGGCTCCGAGTCCGCCGCTGATATATTTATATTTTGTCTGCCGCGCTCAACAATTGAATGAAAGAGAAGTGTTGGCAGGGGTCAAGCATTGCTTGAACGTGCTGCAAATGGTTTCCCAGGGAAACAGCAAATCAGTACTCGTGGGCTCCTGCAGCACCTCCAGAACAACATCCAGCCACCAGGCATAGATAGCCCCGTGTTTGCTGTAGTACTCGGGACCAGGGGTGATGCAGACTGGAGCCAGAGTGAGCGCCTGAGTGGGAGAGCAATTCCAGAGGATGAAGAAACATTCGGCAAGAGTGGCACCGCTACCATCTTACAGTGTTTCAGAATTAAATTCGCCTGTGGCAGCCGGTAAATGCTTTATTTTTTCCCTGTGTATCTCATCCTAGGCAGGAGTTCACTCTGCGTGCTCCTCCTGCTCCGTTCCGTGCAGAGTAACAGGAATTTTGTGTGTGTGTGTGTGTATTTTTAAAGTAATGCTCAGAATAGCATTTTTAGCATTTTAATGTCATCTGGGATAAGTGGCAGTTAAATTTCTGTTGCCTGTGTTCAACTGCTGTGTGAATGATTCCTGGTGAAGAAACTGATGTTGAAACGTGAACAATGGATAAAGTTGTTGTACTTCAATTCTGGCTTTTAAAATTGTGTGAAATTAGGTCCATGTAATGTTATTGGCTTTTCTGGAGTATTTTACTGTGGAGCTCTAGATTTATTGGTTTTACTGTAACACAGAGGCACCAACTTTTTTCTTTTGTGTTTGCTGTCCTTCAGCTCAGTATAGTAGTTGTTCCCTTAAACTGCTTTTTTCCCCTCTCATTTTCAGAAGTGCCAGCTCTTAAGCAATTCTTTAATACAGAAAAGCCATAAGATAGAAATTGGGAATTCTTTTGTATGCTGTTTACCAGACATGAGAGCCTTGTTCCTTTAAGAGTGCCCATCAACTTCATGTCGTGCTTCAGAGTCATTGGAAATGTGGTGAAGTCCAGCAGGAGATTTGACTGCCCCAATAGTGAAACAAATAAAAGTCAGTCTGCTGAAAATTTACAACAGGTGTACATGCTGTATAAATCAGACATCAAAAGGGAAAGCTTTCTTAAAAATACTCCTGATGTTCAGGTTTGAGTTTTTGAGTTAAATGTCTGTAGAAATCTCAGGCTTTAACTGCACTGTTTGAGTTTCCAACCCTCAGTGTCAGATGTTTTTAAGAGCTGCGTGGCACTTCCCAAAGTTGCATGTTGTGCCAGAAATGAGCTGTTTTCCCACCAGGTGTGTGTGGTGTGGAAACTGGAGCTGTAAAACTGCAAGGTGTGTGTGCTGTCTCTGGTTTGAGCCAACCAGCGATGAAAATGTAATTCCTTTTTGTGAGATTGAATTCATCCAGGAGAGAAACAAAGCAGGAGCCACGGACCAGTGCTGGTCAGCAGAGCGTGACTTCCAGTTCTTCGAACTACCTGGCTCAGGCTGCCTTCAATTACAAACAGGGCTGGGGTTTGATAGACCAGGCAGTAGTTTGTGTTGTTTTTCTCAGAATTGTGTGTGTCATGTTTAGAATTCTGCAGGCTTGGTAGCTCTACCTGGTGTTTCTTCCTTGAGGGGAAAATGCCTTAAGGAAAGTTGGAGGAGCTGCCTGCTTGTTGCTGGTGCACAGCACCAGGCTTTAGGATGTGTGATATTGTAATTCATACCCTCACCTGCTTTTTTAGGGGCAGTGTTACGGCCAGGTGAGCTGGCTGTGCTGGTGAAATGGGGTGATTTGCTGCTCTTTATTTCCTGAGGGCTCAGACCAGGCTCATGTCACGCCTGGTGGGAAAAACAGAGAATTAAAGATGGTCCCTGACTCACAGGGGTCTAAGACAAGCTGTGGTTGCCTTCAGCTTCACCAGTCCAGCTGCTGCCAGGTGTCTCTTTTAGACCTGTCTTAACCTTCTGCCCATGCTGGGCTGCAGCAGCAGTGTCAAAACTGCACTGCCTGAGCTCCTGGGGGAGGGAAAATCCAGTCCTCACAGGAATAAAGGGCAGTAGACTGGAAGTGAGCACATGACAGCACCTGTCATATCCAACAGGCTGTAAATGGAAAGGTTCTTGCTCAGGATGGACCTGGCCAAGCTGAATTAATGCTGGACCCATACATTAAATGCTGGTTTTTACAGATCAGCAAAGATTTTAGCATGAATTCCCAAAGAATCCTAATGGGATAGGGCAGCCAGCTTCCCAGAACCACTGCATCTGTCCCCCCCTTTCTTTCCCAAGCATGGGAGGGCATTTGGAAGAGATTCCAGAGCAGCTTGGGCTGTGGGCCTGTGTGCTGGGGGAGGAGCAGTGTGCTCTGTGTGAGCAGTTTTCACACAGTTGAGGTTTGTGGCTTCCTAAATACCTCTGGATAAAACCACAGGAACTGCTGACTCCTGGAGAGTGGAGTGAAATCCAGGCAAGAAGACTCCTTTGGTAGGGAAGGTACACCCAGTGCTTGGAGATAAGTGGTGAAAAGTGCTGCTCATGTGGAAGGAAATGGAGCAGAAACAGCTGCCCAGAAGGGTTGGCACATGGGTGAGGGGGAGGATGTGAGGTGTGTGCCAAGCTGGCACCACAGCCACCAAATCCTTTTAAAAGTGTGTCTTCACCTCAGCCTGGCCAGCCCCCACTCCCCAGCATCAGCCAGGTGTGTGGCCTGGACACTGCATGGAGGAGACCTATCCCAAAAATGCCATCATGGAGAGGCAGGGATGAGATGTATTGGAGCTATTACCTCAAGGGCAGTGGAGAAAACAGATGGAAGTATCTCCTGGGACTGCAAAATGCAGCAATGCAGTGATAAATCCCTACTGTTGCCCCTAGATGCTTACCTGGAAAATGTTCCTTCAACCCACCCTTCCTTAAAAGTGCTTAATTAGGCTCTAAGTCAGGCAAGGAGATTGAAGCATGTGCTCAATGCACTGCAGTGCTGCCATGTCCTGAGTCTGAGGCAGCCAGGCTTGGACTCATCCACATCCATCTAAATATAAGCCTTGGTACATAGTGAGAAGTTTGGGAGAGCTGGGCACCTCCAGCAGGTGATTCACCTCCCAGGATTGGTATCTGAGGGAGCTGGAATGAATCACTCCCTGGAGGCACCCATCAGCCAGGAGAGGAAATAGTGAGTGTAGGAAATAAATACAAATACAAATCCTAAGTGTTGCTGGGTTGTCCATCAGTGTGTCTGCTGCTTTTTTGGATCTTGGGAGATCTATGAGCCAGCCTGGATTTATTGCAGTGTTTCTTGAAAGTAGAAGCTATATTGTAATTATTTATTAATGAGATACATATGAGTGATATCTGGACTGTCCTGGGTGTAAATTCCTTTCACAACTTTATGTCAACGCAGACTCATGGCTTTCATTGAAGCTACTCTTGAGTTATGGCAGTGAAAGTAAAAGTGAGAGTTTATCTGGGAATGTCTGTTTCTTTTTTGAAATGTCACCAATTTCTAGCAATGACAAACTTAATTTTCAAGAGGATTTTTTAAAATAGATTGTTAACCTTTTGGTTTGGAGTGTATAAATTGTGAAACGATTGGAAGCACATCTGATATAATTCATTACAAAATTTATGGCAGAGGGTTTTTTTAATGGGATGGTGTGCAGCCTTGAATCAAATGATTTGTGTTTATCCTGCTCAGTCATTGCTGGAGTGGTGGGAAGATGGTCTGATCCTGAGATTGGCTTGGAATTGTGTTGGATCAGGTATATCTGGGGGAAAAAAGTCCTGTAGTCTGATGCAGCAAAGGATATCCCTTTGAATGTGTGAGTCCCAAAGATCTCACTCAGAAGTTGTCCCTGAGGTGTCTCAGAGGAGTGTTTATGTAAGCAAAAGCTTAAAATAAAGTCCTGGAAGGAGACAAAGGGTCTTAAACTCCGGTGTTGTTCCCATCTTTGCCTGGGAACAGTTCTGTGCTGAAGGAGGAGATGTCCATCCCCTCCCCGTGGGAGGTCAGAGTGTTCTGACTCCCAGAGCTGTCATGGTTAATTCTGAGATTCCAACACAGCATTTGTTTTTCAGTGGAGAGGCCATCAATGTTTTCTGACAGCAGAATTCAGTCCAAAACATTCCGCTCCAAATGGATGTTCTAAATATTTTTTTTCTTTTTTGATAGGTCATTGTGTGTTGTAGAAGTTTTGATTTCAACGTATAAAAATCATCCTTCATTTGCAGCACTCCCTTCTACGTTCCTTCAAACTCTAACTGTCCTGTCAGGCCCAGTAACTTTCAAATATGAGTAGCCACTGTGGTTCAAAATGCATATTCCAGCTGCCAGTTCCACCACAGATGTTCTCAAATAAATCTCTTTCCCAGGATCTGTTCTGACACTCCCACACTGGTGCTGGTGTGTTATTTTTGGTGTCAAATCAATGAAATCCCTTGTCCATGCCTTAAAAAGGGCTGTGATACATTTGTTTGAGTTAGGCTGAAATGAGAAAAAAACATTTCCACATTTTTAACTATACTTTCAATAGAATGTAGATGGAACAAAGACTTGAACAGGAATTTGGGATTTTTCTAGTAATTGTTTTTATATGTTTTGAGGAAAGGCCTTGATCCAGAGCAATAAATACAGGAGCCACTTCAGAAAAATAAAATTTGAGAAGTCCCCTAGAGTGGCCTTTTTTTTTTTGGTGTCTAACTTAGATTCTCTTCCCTTACAAATAGGCTGGAACTGCTTCTCTGGAATGGTTATTAGGTGCAAGGGTGTAGAGTGGAACATCCCTTGATCAGGCACTAAATGAAATGTGAAATTTAAGTTTCTCTTTGTTAATTTTATTGCAAGGATGGGAGGATACGTGGAAGTTGTTGAGATTCCTGGTTGTAAGCAAAGTTGCTGTGTGCTGATCTGGAATGAGGGCTGTGTACAGACACTGAGGAGATAATTGGCAGAAATTGCTGACGGATGTCACTAGTGAACCACAACAAAAATATCTACTTTTCCTGCTTTCTGTTCCTGACAATAGTTAATCATAGTACAAGAGAAATGCTGTACGCCATCACTGAGTCATTTGTTTTTCATTGTAATCTGAAAATCTTTTCCCCTAGGACAAAAAAAAAAAATTATTGTAACCTTCTCATCCCCTTCAAGCATAAAAACTTCCAGAACAAGCAAATAATAAATGAACCAGGCATCACTCTGAACAGACATCTGTGCATTACTAATACACAGAGACCAATGCAGTGTTTAAATGGAGAACATTATCTCCAAATGCTTTAGACATGCTGAAAGGAATTTTCTTCACTGAATAAGAGATGCTTATTCCTCAGACCTGAGTACCACACTGCCAGCAAAGCCTGTGTGCTTGTTTTCTTGATTTTGCTTGGCTTTAGTAAAACGTAATCATGACTTCACATCCCTGGTCAAATTGCTGCTTCAGAGCACATTAAAAGTTGGGGAGTTTGTCAGGGTGTGTGCCCAGACCACTGGGCTGGTTGTAATGTCATGCTGTGGGTTTACACCAGTGCAGTGAAGGGCAGGATTTGATTTTACAGGCAGTGGCTGGGATAAAATAAGCTGTGGGCTTAAGTCACTGAGGATTGATGGTGTTGCATACCCTGCTCCCAGCTGTGTGCTAACAGCAGCAAACAATCCAATTAAAGCCGTGGCTAATCCAACCTAATGAGGTTTTGTTGTAAAATGGACAGGAGCAGCTCTCTTCACCTCTCCCAACAACAGCAGAACTCAACCCCCCATTCCGTGTGCATCCAATATCTCCTTGGCCACAAAAGTCACATCACCTTCTCCTTGCTGTGCATCAGTGATGGAAGGCTGACCTGGAACAGAGACTGGACAGAGCTGGAGAATAAAGTAGGTATTTATTGAAAGGCCTCCAGGATACACCTTGGGCAGGACAGGGCATGGCCAGGGCTACACCCAAGGTGGACCCAAAATGGTCACAAAATGGCTGAGCAGTCATGAGGTCTTACATTTTTATAAATTTTGGTCCATTTGCATATTGAGGTTTAATTGTCCCATTACAGCTTCAGGTTGTGAGGTCCCATCCTTCTTGTTTTCTCTCTTCATTCCACCCTTGTTTGTGCTGTTGGTCCAAAAGTTGTCCTTGGTCCTCAGCAGGAAAAGGATTTGTTTTGTCTCCCTACTCTGTGAAGAGAGCTTACCAGCACTTAATGTGAGGCACAGAACTACACCCCTAGGCAGCACAGAATCTGGAAAACAGGAAAGCTAAAGCTTCAGGCATCATCAGTAAGAGCAGGATTTCACTGTGAGAGCTTCCAGCCCTCCTGGTGGGAATGTGGCTGCTCCAGGGGAGCTCGTGCACAGGCTGTGGGAGCACTGGGCTCGTGGGGTGCCAGTGAATCCATCACTGGGGTGGGTGCTGGCTCCTGCAGGTACCAGAGGAACATTGGCAATTCTTTCTCCAGGGCCCAATTTTGCAGGAACATTCAACTGACGTATTTTCCACACCACACCAGACCCACTCCTACCTCCATCCATCTGTCAAAGCCCAGCAATTGTTTCTGTGGCAGTGCAATGGAGGCATCCTTTTGTCAGTGCAGAAACAATGATAGATCAGGAGCTGAGATTTTGAGGACACAGTAAAATAAGTCTGTTTTAGTACTCAATGAGTTAAAGGCCGATTGTAGGTGTCTTGAGTGGCCTTTTGGCAAAGCTGCTCTCTCTCCTGACTATGGTGGTAGCCAGAGGTGACCAGTGCTCTGCAGGGCTTTGGGAATGGAACACACAGAAATCATTCAGCTCATTTCCATCACCTATTTAACCATCTATTTCATTGGGTAATCAAATAAAGAGAATGTATTTTGGCACATCCCATCAAGCCAGATGTTGCTGTCTCTAAATGAGCCAGCACTTGGTGTCGGTAATGCAGTGTCGTGAATGCACAGATGGCTTTTGGAAGGGAATTCAGTTACCTGTTTGAGAGGTTCTAAATTTCCATCAGGGCAGTTGGATAAAAAAGAAAATAAAAGGATATAACCAATCCTAAGATGGTGTGGCCATAGAATTTAGTTCCAGGACTGCATTTTTGTGTTGCATTGATTATTTAACTGGCAATCCATTTGATCCTGGACCAGAGGGAACAGCGTCAAGCTGTGTCAGGGGAGGTTCAGGTTGGATATTAGGAAAAGGTTCTTCACACAGAGTGTGGTTGAGAAGTGGTCACAACACCAAGGCTGACAGAGCTCAGGGAGCATTGGGACAATCCTCTCAGGCACGTGGTGGGATTCCTGGGGCTGTCCTGTGCAAGGCCAGGACTTGGACTCCATGATCCTTGCAGGTCCCTTCCAACTCAGGGTATTCCATGATCCACTTTTAGTAGCAACTGTGAGACCAGAAACATTGTCCAAATGGAATTGCATGGATTGGTTCTTTTATTGCAAGCACTGCTGTCACATGCTAAAGATGCCATATACTTGAAGATGATCTGAAGAGAGTTGGTTTTGAACCTCAGAGTGAAATCCTTCTCTCCAAACCCCCCAGAAAACAGCAAAGGGATTTTTCTAGCCAAAGAAAGGACACATTTTCTCAGTTTCACATTTCTGTGTGAGCTGCATCTGGAAACCTGTACATGAGCAGAAAGCCACAAGTCATGTATTGCATCTTTCAGAGGGGCAAGGGAGCTGTGCATTGTTTACAGGTGGTTGGTGAAAATGCTTCTGAGGACCAGCAATGTGCTTCTTCTTCCTGGCTTGAGTGGACACGATGGCAGCAGCAGATGAGGGGTCACCTCCTCCCCCAGGTGGGACTCAGAATGGTGTTAAAGAATATGGAAAGGCTGGACTTGAGTGATATTAATCATGTGGTTTAGGTTAGTCATAAGCATGATTACCCTGCTAAATCAAAGTACACTGGGATATGTATATAATAATTAATGCAAGATGGGGACGGACTTTGTTAGAGTCACATGGAGAGCCATGTGTTCCCCTTGCTGGTTTCCCTTTGGTCTCCATGTGCAGAGAAATGGCTTTACTTCTTAAGCTATAAAGAATCTACATTTGCAGGGCAAGGAAATAGATTTGCTGAAACAAATTAAGAGACTGAAAGTAATTGTAAAAAAAAAATGGGAAAGAGCATGGATTTGTTTTTATCCAATAATGAAAAGTAATCCAGGTGGATTTGGTGCATTAAGATGTGCTGGATACAATAATGTGAGGTACTTCCCATTTCTCCTTTCCTCTTTGGTCAATCCCATTGGCAGAGTCTTGCTTTGACACTCAGTTACAACCTCCAAGGAACACTTGCAGCAGCAAGATCTGACAGTCTGGCAAGATTTTTCTTATTTGTTTTTTCCCAGTCCCTTCCAGTATCATTCTCTTAAGATAGAAAATGATGCCCAAAATGTGGTTTCATTCTCAGCCTGAGATTCATCCCTGCTAAAGCTACAAAACTGTGTAAGAAGTTCCACCCCATGCTGACATCTCTGCTCAGGGTGTTTGTTCTGGGCCGGGTTTATTAGACTCTGAGCACCCTGGTCAGGTGGAAGATGTCCCTGTCCATGGCAGGGGGTTGGAACTGGATGATCTTCAGTTCCTTTCCAACCCAGACCATTCTATGATTCTGTTACTCCTCTTTATTCCTATATATTCTCCTTATTCCTGTATACTCAGTGGAAAATGCTGCTCTTGATCCCTCCAAGTTTGGAGGGACTTGTTTGTCCAGGTTTGGACAGTGGATTCCTGCTTGATAGCTGAGAGTTATGGAGTGAGACAAGAGTTCCAGGGGCTCTGCCTTCCCTTCCTCTCCCATGGGACAGCACTGCCCACCTGGTAGGCTTCACTCCTCAGCTGTGCTTTGTCATCCCTGCTGCTCCTCCAGGTTTGGAAAGTGAGCCCAGCATTTATCTCTTCACCTCTCCTCTGAACAGATATCCTTAAAATATGTTCAGGTTGAGCAGCATTAGGTGTCCAGGGTTTCTAGCTGTAACAATGAAATATTGATAAATGGCTGTGCTGTCTGATTGCTGCAGGTATAAGGGAAGAAGAGTTCAGTAAATCAAGCAGTGACTTTGGATTTAATGCAATCTCTTGAATTACAGTTTTGGTCTCACCTGCTGGGTTTGTCAATGCACAGGAGAAGATTCATGCTCCTCTGTTGTACCTGATACAAATAACCCAGGGCTCTTTTTGCACATGAGGAAAAATAGGCTTCCATCAAATTTTGGTTGTGTCTCACTTGCCAGACTTTGCTGAGTATAATGTGAATCTTGTTCTGAAATGAATCTGAATTGAGACATAACGTGTCTTTCAACATAATGAAATCTCTTTAAATGATGAATATCAAAATGAGGAGTGATTTGGAGGCAGCCACCTGGGTGACTTCTCCAAGGACAGGCAACTGGCAAACACTTCCTGAAAATAAAACCTCTTCAAGTTGTGGACCTGAAAAATCAGAAATGCCTTTTTGTACATTTTGCCCCAAAATTAGTGATTGGTTTAACTTCATGGAGGCTGGGACTAATTTTCAGATGACAAATGAAGGTGTAACTTGCAGGAGTAACTTGCAAGATGTTTTCTAAGTCTTTCGAAGCAGGTGATGTTATTCTTGTTTGACCAGTGGGAGAGGTAGCTCTTGGAGTTTTGAAAAAAGTGGAACAAAGTCATGCAGGGAATTGTGTGGCTGCTAGATCATTATTTTCTCCATTAAAAAGTAGATTTGTGAAGGTGAATGACTTTTTAAAGGTAACACCTGAGTAGACTCCAGAAAGCTCTTTAGAAAGTAATCCTCATCAAAAATTGAGGAGGGGCGACACAGTGCTTAGCTTGCTTCTCATCATATAGGTCTTAATTTTTCAAGGTGGGTGTGTGGATCTGCTGTCGTAGAGTGTGGGTTGTTTACTGCATTGATTGGATTTGTAGGACTTTATTATCAGTTGGAATCTAAGTCAGAGTTGAGTTGACTCTCTTGAGTCAGAGTTCCTCATAATGGACAAGGAAGAAAGGGAAGAACATCTTCAGAAAGATCATCTGGAGGGAGTCAGTTGCTGGTTCAGTCACTTGTCTAATTGGTGGGTAAAAATTACCCTTGCAGGCTCTAAATAGGCTGAAAGATTACTTTTTTTTCTTGTATAATTCCATATCTTATTCATTGATCTTTGTTAGACTTGGTGAACCCAACACACCTTTAAGTCCGTGGAAGATTGCATGAACCCACTGGCAAGAATCTTATCTCAATTCTTGAGTCTTGGATACAGCCCTTGCTTTGGAATATACTTTCAGGTGGTAGTTGGATTTGATGTGTTTTGCTCAAAGTGCACTGGAATGGTTCATGTTGCAACAAAGAATGCCCCCCTCTGGGATTTCTGCCAGAGTTGTTGCACATGTGGCACCTCACACATGGGGTTTGTGTCTGTTTTTGTATTCTTTTCAGTATGGAGTAGTTGGGATTGTCATATTAAATCCTTCCAAGTCACGGCAAGGTCAGTGGCGGCTCTGGGTATGGGTATCTTCCACAAGTTTAGGTGAGATGGTCACCAGCTGAAGTAGCAGCTGCAAAACAAGCGGTGGGTGCTCTCAGCTGGCCATGAACACACATTTATATCTGCCAGAATGGCCTGACAGTCTGACTTTCTGCTGGGGAAGAAGACTCTCTTGTGCTGCTTGTGTGTTGACCTCTTACAGAGACACGTTCAGTAAATTTGGAAGTCCATGCACAACTGATCACCAATCACACTGATGGATTCCAGC
This sequence comes from Argya squamiceps, assembly GCA_037834095.1. Classification (NCBI taxonomy): domain Eukaryota; kingdom Metazoa; phylum Chordata; class Aves; order Passeriformes; family Leiothrichidae; genus Argya; species Argya squamiceps. The sequence continues at coordinate 57,871,325 of JBBMKD010000216.1, forward strand.
ACTGCACTCTTTGCTGTTGATCCCTGATTCTTAATCCAGCCCTTTATGCTCTTACTCATTAAATATGGTGTCCTGCTCAATGGAAAATTTTTCATCTGGTACCACTGGTATTTCTGGGACCTGGGTCCTCTCTGCCACCTCATGCCTCTGTCCAGCCTCCGTGTGAAATGTCTCACCTTGGAGTTGCCTGCATGTAGCAGAGGAAGAGAAAACAACTTCTCTGAAGATGTGGAGATTCTGATTTGGTGTTTGTAAATGCATAAAATCAGCGTCTTCAATCCTGCAGCAGAAATCTTCATCCAAAAGACCTGTGAGTGACCGTGGCTTCATTCTGTACAAGAGTAGGATCATTCTGGAGGATGGAAGGAGGAAGCTCTCCTCTAGAGAGGCTCCCAGCACTGAGGAGACAGTGGTTCCTCAGCCCTCCTTCCCACCCTGAGGAGGACTGGTGACCTCTCCTCTGGCCTGGTTCAGTGTCAGTGCTCAGGAAGGGCCCACGTGAGTACAAATTCCTTTGACTGTGGAGACCCTGTGCACGGAGCCGTGGGGCCGAGAACACACTGCACCACGGGGCTCTCATTTCTTCAGGGGGAAGACTGGTGTTCATGCAGCACCTTTTTGTCTGTAAGGGGGGAGAGAGTTAAGTATTTATTTACTCACTTATTTGCTTTATCCAGAGCAGAGCTGAAAGCTGCATTTTTTTTGCCGTGCGCTTCCTTTTGTATGCATTTCACTGCCAGCCTGTCTGAAAGCCCTGCAATTCCTCCAGGGACTTTCCAGACAAAACTGATGCAAACTCTTTCTTCTCAGGTGCCTCACGATCATCTGTCATCCAATGCAAGCCAGGAGGCAACTGCCCCAGCAGACACAGAGGCATGACTAGGCAGCTTTCCCCTCTATCTGTTGCTGAAGATTCTGCTGCTCCCATTCTTGAGCTGCAGAATCGAAGTCCCTCGGGAATCTGTCGGCACAGCAGAGTCGAGAGGCAGAGCAGATCAGGTAGGAACCACAGCCCGCACTCCCCGGCGCCACCGTCTGTCCCCGCAGAGATGGGGCAGGGCCCCGAGCATGCTGAGGTGTTTGGTTTGCCACCTGCAGGTCCTTCCCGAGCCCGGGGGTGAGGCGGGAAGGCGGCACGGACGGGAGGAGCAGCCCGGGATCCGCAGGGACGTGACGGGCGTTAGGGGAGCACGGCGTGAGGCACGGAAGATCCTCAGGGCTGGTTGACCCCAGCACACGGGTAGATTTCACAGAGTGGTTGTATCTCCTCAGCCTCAGCCTGGCCACACAGCTTAGGAGCCTAAGGGCTCCTAAGGGCCCTTAGGAGCTCCTTCTCAGAGAGAGTGATGGCCTCAGCTCACGCTACAGATGGTCTGATGAAGAGGAAGAGAAGGAGCAGCAGGTGGAAGGATTTCTAGGGAAGAACATCACAGCTCAGCTCATCACCTACTCAGCTGCACATCACCTACCCCACCTCACTGCAGAAGTTCAGCTCAAATGAACCTCTAGGTGTGGTGAACACTGGCCTCTTCGCCGTGGTGCCCATCCAGCAGCTGCAGGGATGGGATGGGAGCAGTTACGATGTGCAGCCACAGGCTTGTGAGTCTGCTAAACCACACTGTTGAGGAGGAGAGACTTTAAATGAATGAAATAATTTAACTGTTCAAGCTTTTTGGAAGGAAATTACTGCCTGTGTAGATACTGTGAGCAAAAAGGGGAAGAAGAACAGGTTGGATCTCCCTTGCACACTGGACCTGGGGGAGCTGAACCTTCCTCTTGTCATGACTACTGATTGGCAGCAAGAGTCACCCATTTCCTCCTTGTGTTGGAAAACAGAGGGATCTCATACTCCAGGAGTACTCTCTTGATGGAAAGCCTCAGAAGAGTATTGGAAGTGATCATTGGTGCGAGGAGTTGATGCAGGATCTTGCAGTTAAGATCATAGCTTAGACATCAGAAAACCAAATCTCATTTTTCCAGGTGTCAGGCTGAAATAACTGTGCATGGTGGCACTAAGGTACATCCAATATCAGCAAGTGCCTGGACATCATACTCTTCTAAACAGTTACTTCACATTTATTAGTTTCCCTTTTGATCCTGATCTTCCCATCCTCATCAGAGAAGTCTAACTAGGACTGACCCAATAGGTAAACAAATACAAAGAATATAATTTTCTAGGGTCTAATTGCAAAATAGCCAAAAGAGTTTTAATGAAAAGCTGTAAGATTTGGTTTTCCTCATCCCACTCTTCTGAACACTGCAAGCAAAAGGCTCTTCTGTGACCATCTCATCAGTAAGACTTGCACTGTGGACCAAAGGACCATGCCAGGGGTGTTTCTGCTCACTGCCTTCCACACAGTTTGCCATCCCCCTGTGTCACCTGCAGTGTGCTCTGCATTCTTACCTGTGCTTTCAGTCTTGTTTCTGTGCTCTTCCCAGGATGAGTCTCTTGGTTTGTTCCATCTAAATGCAGACCCCAGGGATTTCTGCTGCCTTGCCAGTTATAAAATGCTATCTTTCAGCCACTTTGACTGATCAGTTTTTCTCCAGATTGTCATTTGGTGTCTAAGCACAAGTGCTTGCTCCAGCCCCAGCTTCATGACTTGGAAGTCTCTAAAAACCTCTTTAATAGGAACCTTGTGCCTGCTCACCCTGTGCCTTCGAGTTCAAGCCCTGTCATTATTTTGAAAGATATTTCTTATCTTGTGCTTTTGATTCTTTGGCCAGGAGTTAGGTGTGCACATCCCATGGATTTTGAAAGGAGCTGTCAAGCTCCTCTGTCACTGGGATCAATCACAATTTCACTTAAATTAATTGCAAATATCTGGTCTGGAGTTAAGTGCCTCCAGTGAGCTGAGATGTAGATGGATGTAGATATAAGAGGATGGAATCAGCTCCCCTCTCACCATGCCTTTCCATTATCATTAAATATAAAGGGGCCCCAGACAACATGTTTATCCTGAATACACAATTATCTGCTAACTGCATCACACAGGATGAATCCCACTGGTTAAACACTTACAGCAACTCCCCACTGTGCATTTATTCGGGCTAAAACTTACACAGGACTTTAAATCCAAGGTAGGTCTTGCAACAAGTGTGTGTTTCTGTGCCTTTCCCTGACATCCAGACCTGGGACTGTAACATCCAAATCAAATGCTGATGGTGGTGTCATGCATGGTGACACCAATTGCATCATTATTTTGTAATTGAGAAATAGAAAGCATGGCTAAAAGTGCTTTATTCTTCTATCATTGTGTGATTATTTTAAGTGGTAGCTGAAAAAAGGACTAATTGCATGGTAGTTTTACTCAGCAGGAGGACCTGCAAGTTGATGCTACTATAATATATTCTTTTTAAGCCATTCTGACTTGCAAATAAACTGTAATTTACCTTTCAATAGATGTCAGTCATTATTAGTACCATAAAAATATCTGCTTTCTCTCAGCAGCCAAGGAGAATGCTAAAAGGATGCCTGTCTTTTCAGACCCGTGGCTGATTATCCTCTGCATGTTTTTAATAAACCTGTAATTTTATTTAAATTCTTGATTCACCACTAAACAATGGAGCCACTGAATACAGATTATTTTTAGGAACACGTCACACAATTACAACTACAAAAAGCTCCATGTCCTAGTTAGGAAAATTCTTGATTCCAAATGCACTCCCTGCTATGATAAACCTTTTTTTATGTGTAGTGTTGGTTTACAGTTATAGCTTGGAACCCCAGTTTGACATTTCTTTATGGCTAATGTAGCAAAACCAATAATATAAAAGGAAACTAAGGCTGAGTGTGAAAGGATACCTCTGTTACATAAATGTTGAATATAGGACAGTGTATGCTCTCACTCTGTGCATCTATAACCTCTCAAAATAAATTTGTTTCTTCTATACATCACATCATGTATTATGGTGGCTGATAATTGATGAGAGTAGTTAATAATAGCTTCAGGCCATGACTTGTAGAAGATTTTCCTGTTTCTTCTGCCAAACTGGGGTGATGTGGTCAAACAGGGTGAATGTTGGAGCTCAGTGCACCCCTTGAGCTCCCAGGACAGCCCTGTTAGTGCTCCTTGTTTTCAGCTGGAATCTGGGGAACCAAACTAGGGATCATGGGTTGCATCTCTGGGAGATCTGTCTGGAAAGCAAGTCACCAGTCAGTGAGAATAAATTCTCCCCACTTGTGTTAGGAAATGTGCACTTAGGTCTGAAAACAACTGTGCTAAAATGGGAAATGCCAACTCTCCAGTTGCCCCTTGTTTATGTGCAGAGGTTGATTTCTAGGCATGCCAAGCTTCACTTTTGTCCAGTTTCCTTTGTTAACTTCAAAAATGTAAGTACACCAACCTGACTGCAAAAAGCCTTTCTCTGCTTGGGTACATAAAACCAGACTGTTTCTTTCTTCCCCATCCCAGCTTGCAAATAAGTGATTCTGGAATTAAAAGTGTTGAGGAATAAGAACTTGTTCCTACAGGCCTACAGGCTCAGAGAGCTCTTCTGTTGCACACATGAACAGTAATTGCCTCTATAATGTCGTTGGTTCCAAGGGATACATTTTTATTCTGGAGGTTTGCTGGCAGAGGGAATGAAGGGCTGATAAAGCAAATAGTAACAGCAGCTTATTTGTAATGCTGTTACCTCAGCCCTCAGTGTTATGTTTGTGTTTGGTTCTCCCTCCTTGAAGTGACAGAGATGGTATTATTAAAACACTTTTGTGCAGGATTTCAGTATTTATGGGACACAGAGCAGTTATAGGGAGAAGGCAAGGGATGATTTGTGACTTGGACCAGAAGGGGAGGTTTTGCCAAGAATTATTTTGAATGCATTCATTATTACATGTACAACTCTTTTTTTGTTCTTTTTCAGGGGAAGAAGGAACACAAACGCACACAGAGAGCAGCAGCCAAGAAGCTGAAGGACAGACACGGTGCCAGTCTTGCACATCCACATTTCTCAAGCTAATCTGGAGATTCCTGATCATTTTGTCCGTCTCCTCCTCCTGGGTTGGGACCACACAGTTTGTCAAAATCACTTTTGAGACCTTTGACTGTCCCTTTTTCATGACTTGGTTCTCAACAAACTGGAACATTATGATTTTTCCCATTTATTATTCCGGGCACCTCGCAACTGCACAGGAAAAGCAGTCTCCAATCAAAAAATTCAGGTAGGCTTTGTCGTGGCAGTATCCCTTTAAAAAACCTAATTCCTGAGGGCTGAGATCACTGCTGTGCTCAGTTCCACCCTTGGTGTCAGGAGGCAGAGGAAAGGTCATGCTGCAGAAAACCTCATTCAGAAATAGCTCACAGGAGGCTGACTGATGAGTGATGCCTGCTGAATAAATGGATACTTGATTTTTAAAGGTTTTTTTTAAATGGATAGAAAAGGTCAATAATCTGCTCGTAATCTTGCTGTTTTGTTGTCTAATATCTCTATATTTTGTGTTCTTGCCTGGGTCAGGCCATTGATTAACCTATCCTGGTCCATTTATGATAGAATAGCAGTGTTGGGTACAACCAAACCAACTCCTTGCTGAGAAGAAAGATGCTCAGAGCTTGAGGAGGTGGTTTCCATGTGGAAGACCTGGCTTGCTCTCTGTGCTGAGCAAGTATAGCAGGATGGAAACTGCCCTTTCCTCCTGCTGGAAATTTATAAATCCCTTTTCAGCAGCCCCTGAGAAATCAGAGAAATACAAGGTGTTAAGGGGGAACCCAAAGAAATCATCCAGTCCAACCACCAGTGCTGCAGCTTAGCTTTACTTTAGCCAGTTGTGCAGAAAACCACATCTAATCTGTCTCCAGGGCTTGGAAGTACCTCACATTCTGTGACAATTGATTTCACAGTCCTCCTCCACTTTCATTATTTCTCTGATCTGACAGTGACATGGGAGCTGCTTTAAAGGACAGGACAAAACTCAGCTCGCCAAGAGATACCACACCTTGCCCAGGGAGGGAGGAGATTCACAGGGTCATTTTGAGCTGGGACACAATTCTGTTAATCAGTGCAGGCTTGCTTGGAAAACAACCTGCCTGACTCCAGCAGAATTGTCTGTTCCAGCAGGAATGACCCAGCATGGGGCCCATCCCTGGCTCCTGCTGTCACTGAGCACACAGGGAATCCCATTTGTGACAGTCAGGCTGGAGTGCAGCAGGGCCAAACTCTTCCCTCAGCTGCTTTTTTGCCAGGATCTGGGATGTAATTTGGCCCTAAATTATCATTGCTGTCAAATCAGTGTGACTGGAAATTGAACAGTTGCACTTAATTAAGTGCTTCTCTGCAAACCCTGGTGCTTTCTTAATGATGCTTCATTCAGATTTCTGCTGGAGTGTTTGTGAGAACATTAACAGTGTCAGCTTGGCTTCTGCCTGTGGGGTGAAGTAATAACAGTTGCACAGCAGATAGGGAAGAACATGAGAGAAATATCCCTGCAGATAAATCCCCTGCAGTTGGTTCATTGATTATATCTCCATCATATTCATTGATTATATCTCTATTATATCTAAATTTCGGGTCAATGCATTAAAACAAAATCCTGTGCCTAAATAATTGATGTATTTCTCCAGCTGTTAAGAATTCAGCTTGTAAAGTTGAAAACAGTGTCTTAAATGGCATGGGAATTTCTGCAGTGGGTCAGTGAGTGTATGAACTCCAGTGACATCAGTGTTAGAGCTGATGGGAATCTTCCCAGAGTGTTTCTTATTCAGAGATGTCAGGAACTCACATCTCAAGGAGGAAATAACTGCTGGTAAATAATGATTTCATCACAGGGAGCAACTACTTGGTCTGTGCTGTGTTACAACTTGACTGTCCAGACTCTTACAATTTGGATATGGGATTGGCATCTCCTCAGGATGAGCTCTCGATTTTTTGGTGACTTAAGGGAGTGAAAATTTGTAGTTTTAACTTGTAGACAGGTTTAATTTGGAAAGGATCTTTGGAGGTCATTTCACCCAGCCTCCTCCCCAGAACAGGGGCGTTTTCAAACCTGCATTGATTCTTTATGTAATTTCTTGATTTGCATTCTTAATATTGTTCCTGTTACAAGGCTTTTTATTACATTTTGTAAGATTTCTTGCTGCTTCATTTGCCTGTTTTATTCCTGTGCAGTAGCTAATTCTTGTCAATAAACCCATTTGCAGCAGTTCCAGGCTTTCCTGGGAGACCAGAGGTGATTTATCTTTGTGTTTCTGGAGGATGTAGTTACTCTCTAGGAGCTTTAAAGACATCAGACATTTTGTCCAGCAGATATTCCCAGTGGATCTGAACAAACAACGTCTGTGACATCTTGGCAGAGATCAGTGATCCTGGGAGTGACTTGCAGAGTGCTGCCCCAGGCTGGCAAAGCTGCAGAGAGCCACTGCTCCTTTAATAAATCCCACTTGGAGTGACAGGAGTCTCAATCTTCAACTTCAGATTGGCTTTCTGGAAAGTTTAGGCTGCTCAGTACTTAAAGGAGCTGCAGGAGAGATGGATTTTTGACAAGGATGTGAGAGGGGAATGGCTTCAGACTGAGAGAGGGCAGGTTTAGAATAAATATTGAAAAGAAATTCCTGACTGTGTGGGGGTTGAGGCCCTGGCACAGGGTGCTCAGAGAAGCTGGGGCTGCCCCTGGATCCCTGGAAGTGTTCCAGTCCAGGTTGGATGAGGTTTGGAGCAACCTGGGCTAGTGGAAAGTGTCCCTGCCCACGTCAGGAGCTTGGAACTGGATGGGCTTTTTTAAGGTCTCTTCCAACCCAAACCATTCCAGCATTCTATTATTATATTTGAGATTGTAAATTGTGTGTTTCTTACCTTTCACACTTTACCTTAGAGATTCAGTCTTGTGGTCTGAGAAAATAACTCATGGTTATGAACTTGCTGCTGCATTTAGGGGAAGTGTCTTGGTTGTCTTGAGGCAGAAGACACTTCTTGGTAATCCCTCAGTATTGTAAATAAAAGCTGTGTCCCCTCATAAAGAGCTTGAGACTCCTTCCCTTAGTACTGGATAAGATGATCTGAAGTTGAAGAAGCTCAGAAATAGGATATCTAACACTGCCAGCATTTACCACAGCAGAAGACACTGCACAGACTTGACTCAGGAGCCTGATGCAGTTGTGGTGTGGAATAGGTGGGTGAAATTGTCAATGTCAGTACATTTTTGCCTCCTCATCTGGTGCCTTGGCTTCTCAAGGACAAACACTGTGACATTTGGCAGCTTCCTGCCAGGTGTAAGAGCTGAAATTGGTGCTACAGGCTCTCCCCAGCCTCAGAACACTGGCCAGGGAAAGCATTGGTGGATGCAGATTTAATGTGAACAAAACACACTGGGAAAAGTTGTATTTCTTGGATAACAAGAAGTGAGCATCACTTGAAGTGCAGGCTGAGCCATAACTGGCTGGTATTTGTATATGAAACCTGTCCCTGCAGGTTTCTCACCCACAAACCCCTCCCTGCTTGTTGCAGCAGCAGCTCAGTCCAGCTCCCTCAGCCACCTGTGGAATGGCTCTGCAAATCCAGCCCTGCTCTGCAAAGGGCTTTTCTGGGGAAACATGAGCAACACCATCAGCACAAAGCTGGGCTCCCCATGGACCATTCCTGCTGGACACAGCATTCCTTGGTGCTGCTCCCCAAGCCAGGCACTGCTCATGTGAGAGCTTCGTGCAGAATTCCCTTTCCTTCTGCTGCAGCTCTCCACCAGACAAGGAGAGCTGGTCAGGCCCTTTCTGCCAGCTCAGATTCAGTCAGTGCTGGGAACACAACTCACCAGGGTGCTCAACCACACTCGGTTTGGTGCCTGTCCCCTGCAGTGGAGCTGGGAGGTATTTTATTGCTGCAGATGCCATCATTTAGGCAGAAGCCCTGAATCTGTGCTCGCAGAAGGTGCTGCTGTGTTGTTATTTGCTGCACTAATGTCACTGTGGCCTTGCCAAGTTTTAATCCAGGTGATGTCACTGCATTCTTTGTGTTCCTGTGCCCCAGGTCTCTGCCTGTTTGCTGGGCTTTTTTCTGTGAGCTGCTTAAAACCAGCTGCTGGATTTCACTCTAGAGGCAGCTGTGTGTCAGGAGGGAACAAACCTATTCCTGTGCAGGGCCTGGCATCAGAATAACTGAGAGGGCACACGAGCTGTTTAGTGGGTGTCAGAGGCAAAGCTACACTACTGCCTGAGGTGCCTTAATTCCTGAGAGCATGGCACACTGCCCAGAGCTGATGGCTGAGGGCTACCTGCAAGTAAAAAGAGTTATTTGTGTTAGAGGGCAGGTTTTAAATAGACCTCGTGTGCATTTGGAAACAGTTTGTGTCATAGTTTCAGGGTCAGCTGCCCTTAGGTTTGTCTGGGCCTCTCAGTCAGCAGCCTGCAGCATTATTTGTGTGGGGAGGGTTCCAGGGAGCCCTCTCTCCTGAGCCCAAAGTTTTAATCACTGTCATGTCTGATGACTCCTGCAAGTTTAATTTTAGTTGCATGTCAAAGAGGCTGAGTTAACCACTGAGCCACCAGCCCTCACAAAGCCTCAGGCAATCTGACTGGGAAAATAAAGTATTCTCCCCATCTCCTCATTGACTGAGCATTATTCATGGAGCTCTCCTGAGCACAAGGGTGAAATCATCAAGTCCCTGCCTCACTCAGCACGACCCTGTCAAAGACTTTGCTGCATTTTCTTCACTCAGAGTTGAGGAACCACCGCCCCTGTTTTATCTGGTCACTGCTGTGTGTGATGGAGGCCCTCCCACCTGCTTAAGCAGCCCATTTGCCTGGGGCCTGTGAATTATTTCCAGATTCTTTTCCTGGCTGTGCATCTCTGCTCACCCCTCCCACTGCTTCTGGGAACTCGGAGAGAAGTGGCATTGCTGGGGCAGCCACAACTGCCTCTCCCAAATCACCCAGATTAATGTAATAACCTGACCCAGAATAGTAATTAATCAGACCCAGAATAATGTAATAACCACTGAGCTTTCCTCCTTTGGGGATTCACACTGTCAGGGCGCTTGGATCCATCTGTGTGCAGACATCCCAGGGATCTGCAGGACAACAAAACCTGGCCCGTTCTGGCATCTGGGTCCAGCCCTGCATTTCTGGAGGCAGGCCAGGCACCTTTCTGCCTTGTTTTAACACAGCACAGGCTCCTTTCCTCTAAGATGCTGACAGCTCCTGAGGCAGGCTGCGTTTCCAGAGATCCAGAAGTGATGGCAGAATTCCCACCACACAGGTGTGGAGTTCACAGTACAGGTCTGTTCCTGCATGGGGCACCCTGGCTGTGGTGTCATGGAATGGTGACACAGCCACACTGCACCCACCTGGCTTGAGGTGAGATGGAGTTTGAGCCCAGAATCACCCTCTGCACCCACCTGAGTCTCAAGGGGAAGCATCTTGTAAAGGTAAACTGCTGTATTTGTGTGTCAGAGAACTCTGAAGTGCTGCCAGTGAGTCTCTTCTCACACAGGGAAACTTGTCACCTCTAACTCCTGGTGAAATCAGAGTTACAAAAACCTGCAGTCAAAGTTAGGCATTAATTTATTTGCTTCACTGGGTGTTTGCTTTGCATCTCAGATAAATGATGCCCACCAGTAGCTGTTCTTTTTTATATTTTAAGCATTTTTATCCTGAACTTTGGTCAACAGGACTCCTGAGAGTGTTGAGGTCAACTAGAGTGAAGGAGATAATTAGCAGATCCACCAGCCTGAGTGTTAACTTGTTACATAGAGCTTGAGAATGGGATTTATTATTAGCAGAAATGACTGCTTTGTACAACAGATTGTCTTAGTGGCGTCAGGAAACGAGTGCTTGTTGAGTAGAACCATGAAACCTTTCAGGTTAAGATGTAGCTGGTCTCAGTTATTACATAGATGTTGTTATTCTATTTTCCTCAAAACGAGAGTGGTGGTTTCTCATCTTGAGAGAAAAACTGTCATGTCTTTAACAGCAAAATTCCCAAGAATTAGTAAGAATGGTTAAGGGGCCCTGGAAACAATTTTGTCTTCCAAATCAGGATAATTATCAGACCACCCCCAAATAACAAACATTTTTGACATCCCATTGCAGTGCAATCTTTGAAGTTGCTAATTAATTCTACATAATGAGTATTTTACCAATCTTCCAAACACAGCCATGTTTGGCTGTGAGCACTTTGGAGCCCCAGGGCCTCAGGGCATTTGGATTATTCCCTCCATGTCCCTTTCCTTGAAGGATGTCCTGCAGGTTGAGGGTGTCTTGGTTCCCTCCACTGCTTTTTGGGGTGACTTGTGGGACCTCCCATGTTTTAAGCAGTGTTGGGGAGCCTGCCATGCCAAGGAGGGAAGCACACTGGGAATATCTTCAGGAATACCTTCAACCAAGAGTGCAGACAGTGGAGTTGCTAAAAAACATCCCTCCCAGTCTGGGAAAGGCAGAGATTCCTGAAATCCTAAGGAGCAAACTGCTCATTTGAGCTGTGTGTGATGCAGTGTTTGGGAAGCTGGGGGGTTTTGTTGGCAATTTAATCTTCAAAGAGGCATCTCCCAGAAAACACAGCTTTTCACTGTACAGTAAAATGAAGCTGTTAAATACCTTTTCCTCCCTTTCCCTTCCTTCTCTCACTCCTGTTTGCCTGGCTCACTCCCACTGCCTGGTGGCCCCCTTCCCCACCACACTGATGTGTCTGGCAGTCTTTTTGAGTATCTTTAGGCAAATCTTAAAGCTTCTTTGGCTATACATAAAAATATATTTCAATAAGAATGAAAACAGGGCTTGGAGCAAAGAAAAAAAAAAAGATTGGCAAGCTGCAGAGAAAAAATGGTGATTCTAATCCCTGTGCTCATGGCCTTGAAGGCAGAGTCTGGGAGCTGTCAGAACATTACAGATAACCTTCATTTCTGTGTGTGAGTCCCTGGGATTATTGTTGCACAGAGTGTGATTATTCCAGGTAAGTTACGTCTTTTCTCCTTGCGAAATCGCTGTTTTGAGGAGATTGTGGGTTGTTTTCCCTGTGTGAATTAAATAATGGATTCTCTTGGGCGTGTGGAGTAGTTAGGAAAAGCAGGATAAAAGCCTAATGAATGTTTGTTGTGCTGGAGTGAATGCTGAAGAAAACCCTGGCTGAGACTGAAACTCTTTTCTTTCCGTAGGGAATGCAGTCGGATTTTTGGTGAAGATGGTCTGACGCTGAAACTCTTTCTTAAAAGGACTGCTCCCTTTTCTATTCTGTGGACTTTGACTAACTACCTGTATTTACTGGCTTTAAAGAAGCTCACAGCCACAGACGTCTCTGCCCTGTTCTGTTGTAACAAAGCTTTTGTCTTCTTGCTTTCTTGGATTGTGCTCAAAGACAGGTTCATGGGAGCAAGGGTAATGAACGTGCCTCCTTTTCCACTCTCTCATGTTTTCATAATTGCACTCAAAGCCATCAGCCATGGTGCTGCCACAGCCCTGCTGCACTGGGGCTAGGCACACCATGAAAACCTTTCTCATTTAGTTTTGTGGTGCAGCCTCAGGATCAGTTAGACACCTCAGAACTTGAGTGTGGGGATTTCAAGGAGCTGTTACAGCCAAGTGTAACGTGGTGAATTACAATAGAAGAACTTCCAGTTTCATGTAAACCTATTCTGTCTTGGCTCATCGTGCTGAAGTTTAGTTAATTTTGTTTTAAACTTAATGATGGAATGCTTAGGTTCTAACCAAAGCAGGTTTATTCCTTGTTTGGGTAGACAGATGTTTTTGATGTATGATGTATTTTTATTGTGCTACCATATCACTTTGTACATGTGCATGTGCCAAAACTGCTTTAAAATTAACACAGCTCTCTTGTGTAGAGGTGCATTTTGCACTGAAGTGTTACAGGACTCACTGGCAGTAAAATGGACCCTGCAAAAATTTAGAACAGAACTCAAACAAAATTATGTGCCCCTGGATCTGGGGAAAGCCAACTTGTGTAATTTTCTATACACACATCTCCCAACATGCAACAATTTAAATTTAAACATGCAGTTTCAACTGTTGGCTTCACACCTTGGATGAGGAGTAGTGAGGATTTCTGCCAGTTCATTGATGCAGATTCTCCTCTGAATTGGCTCAAGGTCGTGTTGGGCACAATCCTGACTGAATTATTGAAAACCTTGAGCTTCATTAGGCACTGGTTGGGGCCAAGTGTGGTGTGACCAGAAGGGACCAGCAGCAGCTGGATTTAAGTTCCATGGAAAATGTGATGGATCAGGACACTCATCCAAATCAGTTTATGAAAATGGGCACAGCAGATTTTCTTTTTTAAAATTTATTATTATTATTAATAACATGATAGAAGGGTTCAGAAATGAAGGGAAAAGACATCCTGTTGTACAGGTATCTCATCTGGCTTTTGGAGCAGCCACCAGGACACTGAGCAGAGCACTGTGCTTGCCAGGCTGAGGAGGTGAGCCAGTGCTTGAAGGTAAAGTCAGACACCTGGATATCTATTTCATACATAGCTGGAAATACAGAAAGATCAGGTGAATGTGACCCACCCTCAGCCCACTGACTGACTCAGTGAATAAACAGGGTGAAAACCCCTCAGTTCTCTACAGAAATAACAGGAGGAGTAACTACTCCCCTCTGCCCCTTGATCATCTGAAGAAATTGAACATTTTGTACCCTTTAAGCTAATTTTCATCTCAAAGCAACATCTTTTCTGGAAGAGCAAGCATAACTCTTGTATTCTCCTAGCCTGCTCTGTTAAAGAAACCTAGAAATAAAAGCTATTTTCAGTTATTATTTATTTTTCACTGACTAAAAAAAGGTTGCCATCAATATGCATTAGTAGGAATGCTGTAAACACTGTGGGGTTCACACAGGAAAAAACCTGGAGGGAAAAATGAGCAGCAAACTCTGCACATAAACTGGATTTTGCTGCTCTGCTGGCAGAGCCTGGATGCCCATTGCTGGGGAGGTAATTCACAGTGTTTCCCAGCTGCTCTCCTGACAGGAATAACACTTAATGATGTTAATAACCAGGCAGGAGAGTGTTTGAGAGCTAAAATGTGACAGAGCAGCACAGACACAGCTTTTTGTGCTCTGGATGCCTCAGCTGCCCTCGCCCGAAACCCCTCAGAGAGCAGCAGGAATTGGGTTATTTGGACAGCGAGGACATGAAAAGGAATAAAAGGTTTAATCCTATACCCTGAGCCATGTTTTTGTGGAAAAACTCTGCACCCAGGAGCTCAGGCAGCTTTTCCAAGGAGCTCAGGCAGCTTTTCCAAGGAGCTCAGCTCCCAGCAGCTCTTCCAGAGCTCCGGGGCCGTCGGGAGCATCCGTGCCACATCGAGGTGAGGATGCTGCAGTGCCTGGGACAGTGGTGGCTCTGCAGCACATTCCCAGCTCCCTGTCTGCCCAGTGTGGCTGCAGCAGTCCCCAAATTGCCCATGGATGCCCATGGGCAAGTGGAAACTACCTGACATCCCTCTGATCCCCTTCCTGCACACCTTCCTGCACAGCTGCCAGCCAGGCTGCAGGGCTGCATTTTTGGATGCCACGTCTAAAGGCACCCTGGCCACCCTTTGGAATGGCACAGTCCCACCTGTGGGAGCACTGAATAACTGCACAAGGGCTGCACACAAAGTTTCAGCTGCTGTGGCTGTGTTTGAGGCACCCAAAGTGTGTGCTCTGCAGGGAGAGCCACGTGCCATCAGTGGTGAAGCTGTAGCACCCACCCGAGAGAGAAAAACACCAGGGGAAGTTTAGGTTGGGTATTAGAAAGGATTTCTTTACAGAAAGGGTGGTCAGGCACTGGAACAGGCTGCCCAAGGAAGTGGTGGAGTCACCTTTCCTGGGAGTGTTCAGAAAATGTGTAGGTCTGGTGCCTGGGGACACAGTTTAGTGGATCTGGCAGTGTTAGGTGGAGGGTTGGACTTGATGAGGTCTTCTGCAACCCTAACAATTCTCTGGTTCTGTTTACCTATAAAAGTAGTGCAGGTACAGCTCAGGTACCTTGAAGTACCTCCTGCCCTGGGCAAGGACACACAGAACCATCCCTGCCTGCACCCTAACCTTTGCTTGGACACTTCTGGACATTTCTCTCTCCAATTAATAACATCTCCATGTTACACTTTGGGAAGTTCAGACAGCTTTGGCTCAAAGCAACCACAAATATTTAAAAGACTTTACATATTTGAGTAGTTCTGCTGCCTTGTGCTCCTTAGACATAGACACATGCTTATATGTTTGCTTATTTAGCCCTTGGTTGGGCTTCATGTGTGGAGTTGAATCAGTGTTTTTTAGGTAGGTACAGAGTAGTTTGGGGACATTTTTCTCCCCTGAAAATGTTGACTTTAGCCTGGAGAGAGGTTTTTTCTCCATCCTTGAAGGTGTTCAGTGCTAGGTTGGATGGGGTTTGGAGCAGCCTGGGATAGTGGAAGGTGTCCCTGCCCATGGCAGGGGGTTGGAACTGGATGGTCTTTAAGTTCCATTCCAACCCAAACCATTCTGTGATTTTTTACACCTCATTTTCTGCTGTGCTCCACATAGAAAAATATATCTTTCTGATAAACTGTTGCTTGGCCTTGCTGTCTTTCAGGGAAAAAAAGAAAAAAAAAGAGGCAACCTAATTTCATTCCTTACCTAGAAGGCTCCAAAAGACAATTACTACACTCTTCCATTAATTAAAAGCCTCATTTAATGAGCTGACAGCTGACTCAAAAACAGTCTTTGCTTCCCTGTGACCTTGTAGAGCAGCCTGCAGATGTGAGCTCAGGCCTCTAAAGCCAAAACTTGAGGCAGGCACAGGTCAGCTGTGCTGATGCCCTGGTATGTAACATGCAGGAGGAGCCTTGAGCATGAAATTTAAATAATGTTTTTGCAGTTTTGCTGAAAATAGTTTCAGTCCCAGGTCTTGCTTATGTCTCAGGAGGTGTTGATGCTCCACATGTGTCCATTCTTTTAGTTGTTTCAGGGGGAAAAAAAAAGTACTTGGCTTTATAAATATTTGATTAAATTAGGAATCTGGCTCTCTAAATTTGCTTTAGACAGACTGGGAGTGAGTTTTTCATGATAGGAGGAAAGGGGATGATGGATCTCTTCATTTTCACTGACAGAAGGAAAGGACTGAGCAGTGAGGGGACCGAGAGTTAAATCTCCATCTTTGCCCTTGGAAGGAGGGCATTACTACATTGGACTCTCCTGTTTTCCCTTCTGAGACAGACAAATTGCTGGAAATACTCCAGCTGAAGTGCTGGATTTCTGTGCAGGGCAGGATGTGTAGTGCAGGCTGAGGTGAATCCCAGCGTGGCAGGGCAGGGGGTTTTGGACACTCACAGGAGAGGCTGTGGATGTCTGAGGGGTCCTGGCTGTCATTTGGCATTGCTTCAAGGCTGGGACTTGTGTGGTGTCTCCCAGGATGGCCCAGCTGCTGGAATTTGTTATCCTGGGAAGGAAAAGGGGAAACCTCCTGATCCCCTCCTGCTAAAACCCTCCCAGATCCTATCACACCCCTGAGAGATTGTGATTCCACAGGGGACTCCAGCCCATGGCTTTGGATCCTGGATTTCAGCTGCCATTTCATGGTGAATTTGGAGGTGTCAGTGATACCTCCAGGTTTTTTATCTTGCAGTTGGGGTGTTTTGCATGTGAGTAAGGTGGGATACAGACTTGCAGTGGGGTTTGTGGCTTTGGCACAGCCACTGCCCTGTGAGGGGGCCCCTCACAGGACTGCTGAAATAGGGCTGATGGTGAGGGGGAAGGACTGAAAGCTGCACCCAGGAGATGAGTTTTCCTGGGAAGATGTTGGCCTGGATGCCTGTGGGATTTAGGAGCAATGACATTTTTACCTGCAGTCTCAGAGATTGGCCCTGCCTTGGGTGGTGATTCTGGGTTTCCCATTGTCCCCTGTGTGGGAACACCTTCACCTGAGTCAGTCGTGTGTCCCTGTCCTGTGTGTCCCTTGACACATGGTTTTGCTCTCTTGGCTAGCTCTGCTGAAGTTATTTTATGGGATTTTTTTGTGCTTATGGCCTCAGTCTGGCTCACATCTGCTTGGGATAAGTGTCAGTGGTTTTCTGGGACTCTTGGGTTTACAGGAGGGCACATGTTTGGGTCAAGATGAAGTCTTTGAAGTCTGTGGGCTGAAGCTTAGGTTTATCCAGGGCTAAATCTTTCTTAAATGAAGTTCAGTGATGTTTTCAAGAGGCAAAGTACCCATGTCATGTTGGTGTTGGCTCAGGAGTTGTGCACTGGCTTGGGAAACACTGCATGGAAGTTGGGTATTCAGTGTCCTTGGAATTCACACTCCACATTTACCTGCTGAGGGCAATTAGGTGGAGAAGGGGAGTTTTTTAAAGAATTAAACACTTGGGGCTCCCTACCACTTCCTTAAGGTTCTTAGAATCAAGGCCCAGGATTTCAGATATGGTGCAGTTAATGATTCCTGTTCTTTTTCTTTGAAGCTCCTTAAGATGCTCTCTCTGGGATTTTCAAATGAGGCCAAAAACCTAAGCACAAAGGTAAAGGCTTTCTTTACCTTTCATGAAGAAATTTGGTCATGTCTATCCAAAAACGCTGTCAGGGCACAGCCAAAACAGCTGGAAGAGCTCCCTGTGATACCCATGTATTCCAAAACACAAGGCTTATTCCCCTGGACTAAATTTCCAAGATGTTTGGCCATCTAATGTTTGCATTTCAAGTCAAATTGGTGGTAATGCTAAATATTTCTGTTGTTATACAGCAGAGCGTGATGCCTTAGAATTTCTTGCTCTTGCAATTGCCTCTCCAAAGTGGATGTTTAGCTGACAAAATGCATAATGATGGATGTTCTGTCAGTAGGCCCCAGCAGAATTTGCAGTGCTGTAGATCCACATCCCTGTCAGTGCACACACTTTCATTGTGCTTTACATCTCTCCCACGATCTTTCCTATTTAAGGGAAAACAAGAAAAGCTCCAGGTCAGAGCAAGTGGGTGATGACGCTGATGAGAAGCCCCTCCCAGTGATGATCTCAGCTTTACACTGCTTTGCTTTGTCTGTGCAGATAGTGGCAGCAATAATGGCAATCACAGGCATTGTAATGATGGCATATGCAGATGGTTTCCAGGGTGATTCAATTATCGGGGTGGCCTACGCCGTGGGATCAGCCTCCACCTCTGCACTCTATAAGGTAGGTCACAACTGTTTGTTGGCACTCCTAAATTGGCTGTTGAAAAGACACAAATACAAAGAGGATTGCTGTAAAATAAGTGTTTTGTTCTGCTCCTCACTCCTGCATCACTCACATTGTGACAATGTCAGGAAATGTCAGGAAATGTGAGGGTAATTAGCTGTCCTCTGCCAATTACCCAGAATGGCTTTTCTTGATGAGCCTTTCATGAAATCTTCACTGCCACACCACGAGGAGTTTAAGATCATTTTAAAATCACGACAGCAGAGTTTATCAGCACATTTCAAAGCGGCTTTCCCTGTGCAGCAGGGAGGAGAGGCAGGGTGGGCAACTCATCCCAGGTCTGCACTGCAGCTCCCTGGCACATGATGGGCTCAGGGCCCTGGTGTGAGCCTGGCACAGCAATTCATTAGAGACACTTCTGCTTGGAGGAAAGGGCTGCTCTGGAAGGTCAGGGCTGGGAAAGGCAGGGACTCTGTCTCAGGAACGTGGCTGGGTTTGTTTTCAGCTGTGCAAAGTTTGGAGTGAATTACACTGGGATCAGGAGCTGCCCTTGCAGCTTTAGACTTTGCTTGTCTCACTCATAAATGTGTTGTGGCCTTTCACAAGTCACTCAGAGTTCATGAGTTTAGGCTCACAGAAGACAAGTTCTTGAAGAGTGAGCCCTTCCAGGCTGTTTTTTCTCTCACAGCAGGGTCATGCTGTGGAGGTCACTGGAGTCTCTTCCCAAATCCCAGCATTGCCACACTCAGCCCAAATCCTCTACATTCATTGCAGGAATGGTGTGACCTTGGGTTCTTGGTTTATTCTGGGTTTTTCCTGCATTCTTCTACACTTGCTCCTTGTGGCATTTTGTGGAAAGCTTTGTTGTACAGACTCAGCCATCTCTGTGGTAAAAATGTGGTGCTAAAACACAGGAAAGGGCAGAAATTCCACCAAAGATCCCCTTGCAAGACTCTTGTCTAGGAAAAGGGCTGGGCTGTGGCATGTTGTCCCCAAGGGAATGGAGTCTAAATCCCTCCTCTCTCCTCTTCTCTCCAGGTTTTGTTCAAGATGTTTCTTGGGAGTGCAAACTTCGGGGAAGCAGCTCATTTCGTGTCCACCCTGGGCTTCTTCAACTTCATCTTCATCTCCATCACCCCCATCATCCTCTACTTCACCAAAGTGGAGTACTGGTACCCCTTCTCTGCTGTGCCATGGGGTTACCTGTGTGGAGTAGCTGGTCTCTGGTTAGGTAAGTGATAAAAAAATATTTCTTTTTCTAGGTTTTCACCCCTCCAACCCTGTATAAAATTTGCCTCGGGAACAAACAATTTCCCCCTGTCCCCTTAAGCAGCAGAGCTCTCTCACAGATTAATTCTGTTCCTGGTGCTCCTTAGAAATGATTCATATTTTTCATTACACTTCATGAAACATTACTATTAATTGCTGTACGATTAATAATTGATATGTAAGCATAGTTATAATTAACATTAATTAATAATTAACAGTAATAGCGGGGAGTAAACATGAAGCAGCACTACGAATTGCCCATTTTTTCATCCCTGCTGTATTCCACAGCAATGCCCCTGTCTCTGGCACAGCTTGACTGCTGTAAATCCCATTTCAAAGAGCTGCATGTTCCCAGTCAGCTCCTGGGGGATGTTTGTGCACTGACAGGGGCACCCCCAGGGCTGGGGCACCTTCCTGGGGGTAATGCAGACCCTGGGCAGGGCTCACATAAGGCTCCCTCTTTCTGAGCCAGAATTGCCAGCAAAGTATCTGTTGGATTCAGCCCAGGGGCATTTTAATTTCCACATATAACAACATCCTTTCCTTTGGTAAAGTCTCTTTTATTCCATAATTGAAGAGGTTTTTGTCTCACTACATGATTATTAAATGGAAGCAGAGAGAATGTCATTGCCCATCCCATCCCATCCTGAGATGTGGCCAGGCTGGCAGCTGAGCTGCTCTGGGCACCTTGAGCTGCTCTAACCACAACTGCAGCTGCCCTAGGGGACCAAAATTAGGGATAATTTGTCACCCAAGTGTTTAAACCCAACCTTGTGCAGGGGACTCAGCAGCAGGACTGGGTGGTAGGTGATCAAAAGCTTAAGTTTGCTTTTAATCTTTCAAGGAAAGGTTAAAGAAACTGAAGCAAACTTTAATCTTTCAATTTTTTAAATCTTTCAAGGAAATTGGAGCTCTCTGGGTGTGCTGTCATGTATCAAAACAAACCCCCAAAACAACAAAAGACCAGGGGTTTTGTACCTCATTAAAGCCTGTTCTAAGCCATGGAATATGAGTGTGATAACCTCAGTACTGCAGTTTGTGAAAGGCCATCCAGCCCTCCCCTTTCCCCTGTGAAGAATTTCCCCTAATTTCACACTCATATAGAAAAAACCAAAAATCAATCACTTTGTGACAACTCCCTCATTGTGGTGTGGATACTTAATATCACATATTAATTAATATCACATATTAATATCACATATTGTACCTATGGGGTCAAGGTGGAGGAGAAATGTCTCACTCTGGTGTTTCCCCCCATTTTCATGTATTATTTTCTCTGTTTTTCCCCAGCATTCAATATCCTGGTTAACGTTGGGGTGGTGCTGACCTACCCCATCCTGATCTCCATTGGCACCGTGCTCAGCGTCCCTGGAAATGCAGGTACCTGGCAAAATGAGCCCATGGGAGCTCAGAAAGCAGCTTTATTGCTTAAATAATTTGTTGGGTGGAAATTTACTCCAGAGTCCTGTCTCAAATAGCCTCTATCTCTGCTCTTCAGTCTCTTCAGCCTCATCACTCCTCCTGGGGGTTTGAGCACCAGAAAATATCTGGTTTTAGGGGAATGCAGCTGTGAAACAAAGCCCATGGGAGGCTGCCTGAGGGCTCAGGTGTGCTGTGGGTGCTGTTGGTGGAGCTGGGCCTGGAGGCACCTGGAGCTCTCTGGGCCACCTGCTGCTCTCTCCCCATCCCTGGTTCCTGCAGCCTTGGGGGAACACTCTGCCGATGCAGCTTGTTGTGGATAAAGAGTTACCAAAAAGCACCTTCCATCTCAGGAATCACAAAATCACAGGTTTAGTAAGGTTGGAAAAGACCTCCAAGGTGATCAAGTCCAACCTTCAATCAAATATCCCCATGCTCACTAAACCATAAAGTGAAGTGCCATGTCCACTCATTTTTTGGACGCTTTGAGGGATGGTGACTCCACCACTGCCCTGGGCAGCCTGTGCCTTACCAGTCTTTCACTGAAGAATTTTTTCCTGATATCCAATCCCCTTTATCTTGTCCCTTGTCCCCTGGGAGCAGAGCCTCAGCCCCACCTGGCTGCACCCTCCTCTTGCAGAGAGCAAGAAGGTCCCCCCTGAGCCTCCTTTTCTCCAGGCTGAGCCCCTTTCCCAGCTCCCTCACAGACCCTTCACCATGGAAATCTTGGGGCTTAATCCAACCCCTCCAGGCTCCCTCAGATCCTGCACAAGGCAGAGAGGGACTGAGGAGCTGTGGCACCTCCAGTACTGCATTGTCAGATCCAGACTCAGGGAGATTTGAGAGCCACACAAGCAGTGTCACACCCAGAGAGCAGCACAGAGGGTCACAGGGGTGTGCCAGGTTGTTCTTGGTGTCTGCCTGCCTACCTCCATCCATGCCTCCATCCGTGTCTCCATCCATCCATGTCTCCATCCATGCCTCCATCCGTGTCTCCATCCATCCATGTCTCCATCCATCCATCCATCCATGCGTCCATCCATCCATCTCTCCATCCATGTCTCCATCCATGCCTCCATCCATCCACCCCTCCATCCATCCATTCATCCCTCTTTCCCTCCATCCACCCATCCACAATCCATCCACCCCTCCCTCCATCCACCCCTCCATCCATCCATCCATCCATCCATCCATCCATCCATCCTTCCATGCATGCCTCCATGCCTCCATCCACCATCCATCCACCCTCCATCCACCATCCATCCGTTCATCCCTCCATCATCCATCCATCCCAGCCTCCATCCATCCCTCCATCCATCCATCCCTCCATCCATGTCTCCATCCGTGCCTCCATCCATCCACCCCTCCATCCATCCATCCATCCATCATCCATCCATCCCTCCATCCACCATCCATCCACCCTCCATCCATCCATTCATCCCTCCATCCCTCCATCATCCATCCATCCCTCCATCCACCATCCATCCATTCATCCCTCCATCATCCATCCATCCCAGCCTCCATCCATCCATCCATCCAAGCCTCCATCCATCCACCATCCATTCATCCCTCCATCCATTCATCCATCCATCCATACCTCCATCCACCCACCATCCATCCATGCCTCCATGCCTCCATCCATTCATCCATGTCTCCATCCATCAATCCATCCATCCATCCATCCATCCATCCATCCATCCATCCATCCAT
>JBBMKD010000216.1:57893886-57945811 GCA_037834095.1 Argya squamiceps
TCCATCCATCCATCCATCCATCCATCCATCCATCCATCCATCCATCCATCCATCCATCCATCCATCCCTCTCTCCCTCCCTCCCTCCCTCCCTCCCTCCCTCCATTCTGAAGCTGTGGTTGTTCCCTCTCCCCCCAGCCGTGGACCTGTTGAAGCACAAGATGATCTTCAGCGTGGTGCGGCTGGGGGCTACCATCATCATCTGCGTGGGCTTCCTGCTGATGCTGCTGCCCGAGGAGTGGGACGAGATTACCCTGAGGTTCATCAACAGCCTGAAGGAGAAGAAGAGTGAGGATCACTCCGAGGACATCACAGAATCCAGCGTCCACACCAGGAGCAGG
Organism: Argya squamiceps; assembly: GCA_037834095.1. NCBI lineage: Eukaryota > Metazoa > Chordata > Aves > Passeriformes > Leiothrichidae > Argya > Argya squamiceps. The sequence continues at coordinate 57,894,227 of JBBMKD010000216.1, forward strand.
AGCAGAGCCAACGGGACAGTGTCCATCCCGCTGGCGTAGGGCTGGAGAACTGGACTCTCCCTGCACGCAGATGTATATTCTGTGAATATAGCTTAACTCTCCTCACCACCTGTAATGCTTCAAAAAATGTCATCTAACCTGAGCAGGGGGTGAACTGTAAGATAAGAGAAATACATCTATAAGAAATGTTTACATTTATACACTTAACGAGGAACGGGTGTAAATAGCTGCAATAAAATCTTTTGTAATAAACAAAAACTTAAGCTTGTGTCTTTCTGTGCTGGTGAGGTTAAAATGTGGATTGAGTTTGCATTGTTTATCTCCCTTTCCTGGCAAAAGTAGAGCCAGTTTGGGGAATACAAATCTTGGATATTTCCAGGTAATCTCAAAATTTAACATCTTGATTTACTTCAAATGAAGTGGCCATTCCACGAGGTAGCATTTCCAACTGCTTGGAAAAGCATTTGAAGCTTCTCTTGGCATTTTGGAGAATTCATTTCTGAAAGGCACTGATGTTTCATTGATATTCCCAATTATAATAAGAATAAACATTCCATGATGTGCAGAACATGAGGCCACTCCTCCCACACCACACTGAGCTGTGCCTCCTTCACACACCACCTTTCTGGAAGTGGTGCTAGAGTTTGGGTGAATTGCATTTCAGGAAAGGGAATGAAATCTTGCAATTTCAATGAGGACTAAATGGGCCAGCTTGGGGCCCTCTCCCTGCACTTCTTGGCATCCCATTCACTTCTCTTGTTTTCACATAATTTCGTAATGTTCTGTTTCTTTTATTTAAAAGTTCATTTCTTCCAATACTTCTCTCTCTTTTTTTACATTTCTTCCCTGATTTCAGGATATGAATTTGAATAGTTTTCACAAGTTTTAGTCTTCTTTACTGCATTTCATTTCATCTCAGTGGTCTTGTCTTTAATAATTCTATCCAAATTTCCTCTTTTTTTTCAATAGCACTGTTTTTCCTCATATCTCCTTTCCAGAGTGTTTGTTAGATTTTGTTCTGTGATTTCAGTCTTTCATTCCCTTTTTTGAATGGGAATGAGTAGATTAAAAAGATAGCTTTTTTTACGTCACTTTCTCCCAGAAAACATGCACTTCCTTCTGAGCTGCAAATATTTCAGGAGTGATGGGTCTTCATCTCATCTGGGAAATGCCACTTCCTATTTTCTAGAGCATTGGGATAGAGGAATATTTTTCTTAACCTCTACCGTGGTAAAGTATTTTCAAAGCCAGAAGAAATCAATCCACCTCTTAGTCTCCTCCCTAAGCCTGTTGCTGTGTAATTTAGCCTGGATTTCAGCTGTCCTGGAGTTGACCACTCCAGACTGTCTCTATTTGAGAGCACTTGATAGGCAGATAGACTTTTTTTTCCCCTTTTTTTTTTTTTAAGGAAGAATGTAACCAACTGGAATTTATCATAAGTTGCTGATCTCTGCTGACTTTTCTGCCCAAAGTTTGTGAGTTTGATTTGCAGCCAGTTAGGAGTCATTTTTTGTGGTATTTCTTCCAAGGGCAAAAAATAATCATGCAAATAATAATTTACTTGACTTTTTTTTCACTCTTCTACTGGATGTTTTTTAAATCTTTTAATGTTCATGTCTAAACTGTTCCTTGCAGCCAGCAGAGCAGAAAAAACACTTGTGTGTATTAGAAAAAACCCTACAAACTTGGGCTCTTTCATCAAATGGCTGCAGAATAAGGGCTGCAAAAACCAACCCAACCAACTGTCCCCTGTGCCCTAAACCCAGAGGTGTAAGTTTTGCATACACACACAAGCCTCTTACAGCTCCTGGTCTGCTGCTTTTGGGAGGAGATGGACAAAAAATATTCCAAAAAAGTTAAATATAAAGATACTAGTGGGCTGAAAGCACCCAGCACATGGCAGCTTGGCCTCTCCCCACAGTTTGGGAGCTGATTCATTCATTTACATTGCTAGATAGTTTGGGGATGTGTTTTACTGAAATTTTAGCTGCTGCCAAACTGAACACATGGGGAAAACAAAACATTGGTTTCTGCGTGCATTGATGAGTGCTTTTTGGCAAGAAGCCTCATGGCAGCATCTTCAGGCCCAAGACTGGATCCTTCAAGGAACCCCATTGAGAATTCTGCAGGGAAAATCGTGTGAAATCCCATTGTTTGAGTCAGCTTTCCCCTGCTTGACACAACCCATGGCCAGCAGCCCAGGGTGTCAAAAAAGACTGTAAACCCAGCAAGGAAGGCTTGAGCAGAGCACCCCTGCTTTGTTCTGATGTTCATGGAATGATTATGGTTGGAATGGGTTTAAAGATCATCCAGTCCCACCCCCCACCATGGGCAGGGACACCTTCCACTAGCCCAGGTTGCTCCAAGCCCCATCCAACCTGGCCTTGGACACTTCCAGGGATGGGGCAGCCACAGCTTCTCTGGGCAGTCTGCTCCCAGATGCTTTCCAGGGGTGCTCATCCCCCTCAGTGAAGCCTTAAACCCCCTCCTTCACCCTCTACCCAACCTCCTGTTCAAATTCCTCACTAAGCATGGAAATAATGATTTTCCCTGGAGTGCAGTTCAGCCTTTCAGCTGCAGAAAAACCCACCAAACCCAAGAAATCAGACAACAAACGGAGGTTCTTTGGCCTGATGCTGTTGGTGGTCCATCAGAGGAACAGCAAACCAATAATCACCCCCGTCAAGTGGATGCCTTAAGTTTTAGCTTTCTTGTTTTTCAGATTCTGTGCTGCCTGGGGGTGCAGTTCTGAGCCTCACATTAAGTGCTGGTAAGCTCTCTTCACAGAGAAGGTAGACAAAACAAATCCTTTTCCTGCTGAAGGCCAAGGACAACTTTCAGGCCCAAAAGCACAAACAACAGTGGACTGAAGGGAGAAGAAAGAAGGATGAGATCTCACAACCTGAAGCTGTAATTGGACAATTAAACCTCAATATGCAAATGGACCAAAACTTAGAAAAGTGTAAGACTGCGTGACCTGTTGTCCATTTTGTGACCATTTTGGGTCCACCTTGGGTGTAGGCCTGGGTCAGGCCCTGTCCTGCCCAAGGTGAATCCTGGAGGCCTTTGAATAAATACCTACTTTATTCTCCAGCTCTGTCCAGTCTCTGTTTCAGGTCAGCCTTCCCAAGGCATCAAAGTGACTGATCAGACATTGCCACTTCCACTGCTGTGGGTGTCTCTGGCAGCCCCTTCTGCCCTCCCCACCAACGTGGGGTTCCATTTCTGTGTCCCCCATCTCCCAAGGAAAAGTTTTGATCTGGCAGCTGCGTTATCACATTCTCCCTGTGGCTGGAAGGAAAACCAAACGTGGTGTGAATAACCCTCCTGGAGCATCCCCAGCAGTGCCTGCCCTCCCTGGAGGGCTGAGCCTGCCAGCAGCACGGGCAGTGTTATCAGCACCACCCCTGTCCCCAGCCTGGGCTGAGATAAGATCAATGTCCCCTGTCAATGGCAGCGACAAGGAGCAGAGGGAGGAACGAGCCGAGTTTCTTGACCTTACAGATGTGTCATAACAAGCTCTATCAGCCACAGGAGTTTGTATCCCAGCCAGGGGAGCCGTGCTGGGTTGTTTTCCTCTTTGCTGATCCATTTGTTCACGCTGTCGCTGCCTGAACGTGCTGCAAGCAGGATAAACAGCAGCCTGCTTGCATGGCTGGGGCTGTTTCTGCTTTACTCACTGGGGATTTGCATAAAAGCCCAGGCATTATTTTGGCAAAAATCCATTCCACCCACTTTCCACCTCCTCCTTTGCCCACCTTTTTTTTCTTTTTTCTTTTTTGTGTGATTTAAAATTCATTTTTGAGGAGCAGCTTTAAGGCAGAGGTGATCCACTGCTGCAGTTGTGTGTTTGAGTGGTGCCCTGTCGTAGTCAAGACACCCACTGCACTCAGAATGCTTCTTTAAAAAACCTCAGAGGGCTTCAGGTATCAGCACTGTGTTATGTAGAAGTCTTTCATACCCTCTCTATGTAGCAATCCTATGGGCAGCTCCACACAGCTCTGGCTCTTTCTCCCCTTCTTCTCTCTCCCTCACAGCAGTTCTGGCTCACTGATTCCTGTCCCCAGCACAGCCACCTAATCCTGTCTGTCTCTCATACAGTGGTTCACCTTATCTGTCCCTTTCCTGACCTCCTGTCCCTTTGTCCTCACAGCACAGCCAGCAGACCCCACCTGACTCTTTTCCAACTCACTCACTTTTATTACACCCATAGGTGTGAGGGCAAGGCTGTTCCACTCTTTGGTAATTAACACAGCTGGAATATACTGGAGGCAGGACTGCCTTTAGTACCATCTCTCTCTGTCTTACCTCAGTGTCCCTTGGCTCACCTTTGCCCTGTGTGAAGGTGAGTAACAAACTCTGCCCCCTCTGTGTGAAAATGCCCTGCCCCAAGGCATGGCACTACCCTTGAGCTTTTCCCAATATCTCCCTTAAAGCAAGGGCATCAGAGCACTTAGGAGTCAATTATTTCATTTTGAAATAAAATATTTGAAATATTTTGCAATAAATTTACTGAAAAATCCAATTCTGGTGGGATCATCGTCACTCGCAGGTTCCAGCTGAATTTGGTAGAGAGTTTAAAGCAGTAAATGAAATGGGAGAAAGGGATAAAACTTCCAGCTCTCCTGGGAGGGGCTGTGGGCTGTCCCTAATGGTGCTGTATAGGACCAAAGCTCCTCCAGCCCCATGTTACTACAGCACAAAACTCAGGAATTTAACTGAACTTTATGTACAGACAAAATAAAATAACATTATTGCATTAAATAACCCCCAGTTAAAGAGAAAGATAAGTATCCCTGACCAGGACAGACAAAATAACATTATTGCATTAAATAACCCCCAGTTAAAGAGAAGGATGAGCATCCCTGACCAGGATAGACAAACTAAAATAACATTATTGCGTAAAACCAACCAACAAACAAACAAACAAACAAAACACCAAAAAAAAGCCAGTAAAGGAGAAGGATGCACATCCCTGACCAGGATCTCAGCTTGCCCCAGTGACCTGCTGGAAGGGAATCCTCCCCCACCCCAAACCTTCACCTTGGCCCTCTGTTTTACACACTAAAACTCTGTGAGAAGGAAACGTGGACAGGAGAGGAGATTGGGGAGTGTGGGGAGCAGAGGGACCCTGCCAGGATTTTGGCAGCACCAGGATAAAACACCAGATAAAGCCCCATGGACTTGAACATCCACGTGGGTTTCCACAGCTCCCACACATCCATCATTGCATTTAATTCATGATTTCCCCAAGCTGCTTAACAGGAATGACCTGTTCTCAGCAGGGGAAGGGTAATTAGAAAGGAAAAAGAGACAGTAAGCATTGAGAAACTCAGGAGGCAAGCAGGCTGTTGATTTTACGTTTTCATTTGAAAAGAAAAAGGAAAAAAATACAGGCCAGGTTGCTCTGCTCTCTTGTGAGACCTGGGAAAAGCAAAGTCATGAGAGATGTTGGTGCTTTGTGGCTGAAAACATGAACTGGTTGGGTTGTTCCAGGGATGAATATTTTCTTCAAGGGGCAATCTGGTCTTGTGGAAGGTGTCCCTGCCCATGGCAGAGGGGTGGAACTAGAAGATCTTTAAGGTCCTTTCCAACCCAAACCTTTCTACAGTCCTATGATTTTATGAACCATCCAATGTGACTCACTTTGACCAATATTCCCAGTCAGCTTTGTCCTAAAGCTGCATTTTTTTCAGCCAGCTTCAGCAAAGGATGGGAAAGCTGTGGCTTTATTCCCAGGCTGCTTCTCCCATGCAGGATGGGAAACACTTTAACCCTTCTGTTGCTCCAGGGATTGAATTTCCTTCCAAAACCTGAAGATTTAGCAAAAGAGCTGCTTGAAGAAATACCTGCAGGCCAGCTGAGGTGGTAGCCCTGGTTGAAAATCATTTATAGATAAAAACAAACCTTCTCCAGGGCTTGGCACTGGTTCCCAAGCTGCTTTCCCCTCCTCTGTCAGCATCCCTCCTCCTCTCATCCCTGCAGGGGAATGGCTGGGGATGGGTCAATATTTAACCAAGCTGGGAAGGAGATCTGTGAGAGCTGGCAGGGAGCTGCCTGGGCTCTGAGCTGCTCACAAAGATCTCTCTCCAGGCACAGGGAGGACGGTGCATGAGGGGTTTTCCTTCTCCCCTCAGAGCCCTGGCTCTGCAGGATGGGCCTGAGCCCCTCCAAGGCACACCCCAGGGTGACCAGGGTGGCCCCAGTGCCCAGCCAGGGGGATGTGCCTGCTCTGAGTGCCCTGCACGGGCTCCCAGGAGAGCCAGCACAGCCCTGGGGAAAGCCCATCTTCCACCTGGAGCTTCCACCCCTGCGGGAGACCTGGTACGGGAGAGCCCCTTCAGGTGAGGGCTGGGATATTGTGAATTTTGTCAGCCTGGGGCTCACTGGGGGTGTGGGTTTGCTGGCTGTGGTGTGGGGTGGGTGTGTTAGGGGTGTGCTGTTCTGCCCCAGCAGCTTTGTGCCATTTTTGCCATTTCTGGGATATTTTAGCTTTGGGAAAACTCATTTTTTTCCCCTTCCACTGTTTTGGGAAATGTCTCACTCAGCAGAGCTCAGATCCCAGCACCTTGCTCTCATCAGTCACCCCCTGGGAACAGCTCAGCACCACCCTGGCACCCAACCTGTGTCCAGGCAAGCCCTTGTCCACCCTGTGACCCCATCACAGCCCTGTCCTGCTCACCTGCCCCTGTCAGGCACATCACTGCCCCAGTCAGGGTTAGATTCTGGGCAGGTAAAACTCAGCATTGGAATTAATGACAAATTTCCCAAGCCAGGAGCAGAGGAAGGCAGATAGACTGGTTATGTGTGCTTCCCTACAAGCAGCCTCTCTCCACAGCCTTTAAACTCCATCCACACCCAAATCCTTCCCAGAGGTTTGCATCCATCTGCCAGAGGATGCTGACAAATGCTTCCCACAGCTGCAGGGAGAAACATCCATGAAAACCAATGGGGTGTGAGGGGGGGAGAGGCAGAGGGAGAAGGATCTGCACCCCCAACATCCCCCTCCCTGCTTTTCCATTCCCAAAAATCAATTTCTGACCCACACCAAGCAGTGTTAAGCACTGCTGCTTCACCAGAGGCTGGATTATTTCCTCCAGGATCATTCATCAGGTGGCATCAGGAAGCAGTGAAAACAAATAAACCTCTGGGGTGATAGCAGTGACATTCCCAGAACTGAGGTTTTGGGGAGAATACAGATCAGGTCTTGCTGTAGAAGAGCAGGTTGTAAGTACTCCATGAGAGCAAGAACAACTAAATGTTCCTCTTCTGGAAAATTATCACTGGGCATTTAACAAATTCTTGTTAAAAAAAAAAGTGTGTTTTATAAAAAATGTAATAAAAGTAATCTTCCATTACTTTCCATTTTCAGAAACAAGAAAGGTATGCTCAGGAGGACTTGAGCAAAGTATTAGCTCGAGCTGCTGTCTAAATAAGCAAAGTCTCCAAGAAAATAGGTTTTATTTGGTTTACGAGGGTTCAACTTGGCTTATTTTAAATCCAGATTCCTCCAGAGGGGAGGATCTGCTGCTGCTGAAGTGTCAGGGTGAAAAACAGGAGAACAGGAGTCACAAGGATGGGGCTTGGTGCTGCTCCCTGCTCTGGGGGGAGCAGATTTGGGGACAGTGAGCCCTCAGGCCCCAGTCCTGTGTCTGCAGAGGATAAGGGCAAATGTCCTACAAGCATGGATAGGATGGGAGGGAAAAATTAAAAACAACCCCAAACACACACAACACAAACCATCAAACCCCATAAGGGAGAAATAACTCCCTCCAAGCCATACCCTTCACCAGGACAAGCTTCTCCTAAGTCACAGCAACTTCCCTGTGCCATGTCCCTGTTCCCATCTCCATGGGCCACCTCCTCACCTTTTCCTCTCCCCTCAGAAATTCCCTACACTCTCAGTAGCCTGCAGATAGAGGCAGTACTCCATAACCCCATTTTTTCTCTAGCAAGCTGCTATTTCACCATGCTGTTCCCTGCAGATGAGGTTTCTCTGCAGAGGAGCCTCCTGTGCTGGAAATTTTCCCTTCAGGCTCCCATTCCTGCATGTGTGGAACAGTCACAGCTTCTTCACTCAGTGGTTAAACATTGCCAGGGCTCTGCAGGGCCCAGCAAACATTTACCTGATGGAGTCACCACCTCCCACATCCCAGCACCCTCACAGGAGGAAGAAATTCCTCCCTGTGAGGGAGGGGACGCCCTGGCACAGAGTTCCCAGAGAAGCTGTGGCTGCCCCTGGATCCCTGGAAGTGTCCAGGTGTTCCAAGGATGGGGCTTGGAACAACCTGGAAGTGGAAAGTGACCCTGACTGTGGCAGGGGGTGGAAAAATAAAGATCTTTAGGGTCACTTCCAACCCAAACCATTCCATGATTCTGTGGTTGTCTCCTCTCTCTTCTCCAAGAGCCCAGCCTGGTGATCTTCCATGAGGTTCAAGGAAGTCCCCCATAAACTGACCCCAAAAATACTTTTCTTGTTAAATATGACTATTAAATTTGGCATCAGCTGTGATGTTCTTCCTGCACTTTATCCCCAGCTCTCCTCCCCTGTTACCTCCTCAGGTAACCTCCTCAGGAACTGCTCAGCCACACCTCACCTAACTCCATATAAAATGTGATTTCAACACACCAGGACAGTCTTTTGGGGTGAACAGGTATAAATAGGGATAAACACATAAACTGTTGTGTGAAAGAAATACTTCCTGCACATGCAAGTATTTATTTTTGCCAGAAAAGAACAAAAGGGGCAGTGGTGTCCACCTGAGAGCACCAGCACAAAGCAAACCTGAGCCTGGATCCCATCCAGGCCTCAGAGAAAGCTCTGCTTTAATAACTAACAGGGGATCACTGGTGTGGGACACCTTCTTTTGGGATTTCCAGGGAGTGCACCACTCCCCTGAGCACAGCCCTCTCACTCCTGCTGCTGCAGCCCAGCTCTGCCACAGTCAGTAAATCAGCAGAGGTATTGCTCAGTCCCACCAAAATGTAACAATAATCAAGTCTCAGGGGTTGAGGAGCAGGAAAAGATCCAAACTGCTGCCTGTACCTGATTTTAACAGGGCAGGCAGTGGGAAGGCAGCAGAGATCAGGGATTTCTTGGCCTGCTGATGGTTACAGGGCATGGGAGGAGAAGAGTCCCTTGACCACCCAAATCCCAGGGGCTGGGAGAGGCCACAGGAGACACAAGGATGATGATGGTCATATTTAGGGGCATGAGTGGCTGTTGAGGGAAGCTGGAGAGGTATTTGTTAGACATCACAGGCACAGCTACACCCACTTTACTCCTGCAGCCAACAGAATATTCCATTTGTTACTGGAATACACAGCCAGGGACATGACAACTAAAAACAGGGCACAAAGCTGCTGCTGAGTGCACCTAAGCAGCTGATGAGCACTCAGAAGTAACTTCATCCATTTCTTTCACCTTTAAGGGCCCCTCTCTTTGGACACCTTGCCAGGGAAGGATGGAAGCAGCATCATCAAGCAGCACCCACCAAGAAGGCCCCAGGTAAGGCCAGTGTGGGATCTCCCTGGGAGCTGCTCTGGCTGACCCCTCCCTGTGGGCTTTGTGGGGACAAGGACAGATGTCACAGCACCACGGTGGGGGAGGCAAACACCCAACAGCAACACAAGGGGAAAGTCCTGATTTTGGGTGATCATGAGCTTGTGTGCTCTGGAGACACCCAAGGGGGACAGTATGGGACACAGTGACACCCCTGCTGGGATGTCCCTCTGTCCTTTGGGGTGCCTGGGTACCTGCAGCCAAATCCTGCTGTTCCCATGGGGCCAGGGTGGCCAAGGAAGAGCCTTCCTTTGCAGGAAGGGTCCAACTTGCATCGTGTGGGGCTGATTTTGGCTCTTCAGGCCAAGGGCAGCAGCTTTGGGGCAGAGGAGGTAAAGCAGACAGAGCTGTGCACTAGGGGAAGGTGGAAGACACAGCAGTCGTTCTGGGTTTCAGGAATTGCTGTTCATGCTCTGTGCCTGCCCAAACTCCCTCAGTTTCCCCTTCCTGCACTTCCCAGATCCATTCCTCCCCAAGGCCCAGACCCCATGACTCTACCTGACCTGACAGTCAAGATTTTCTTCCACTCCAGGGCTACCCTTATGTAACTAAAGCTCAGAAATATCTTCAAATCTTTATTTGTCCCCCTGCACTTGGCCCTGGTGAGGCCACAACTCCAATCCAGTGTTCATTCATGGGCATTTCTTCCTAATAGCCAACCTGAATCCACCTGGAGCAACCTGATCTAGTGAAAGGTGTCCCTGCTCATGACAGGGGGTTTGGTCCTTGAAGTCCCTCCCAACCCAAAAATTGCACATTTCCATGATTCTGTGGACAGTAAACCCACTGGAGGAAGGATTCTTTGCTTGAGACTTCCTTGCTGTGATTATGATCTTTTAAATGTAGTAAAGAACAGAAGAGCCACCAAATGGAGTCACTTAAACCTGCTCCCCTCAGGGCTGTGGCTCTGGGTGACATTGGTGGCTTCAGAGCTCAGAGGTGGCCACCAGCTATGGAATAATGTGTCCCTAGGTTTGGTGGGATGATGCAACAGTGGCACCTGAACTGAGCCCACCTACACCCTGAAAACTGTCATGTGGAATCACAGTTTCCTTTAGAAACCTCTGAGCAGCACGGAATTTTTAATTATTGATTTTGTTTCCATCATGGCTGTACTTGGGTATTATTGAGACTCTCATTGTTAACAGACATTTCAGGACCCTATTCTGCTGCTGTTGCTCTTAGGGAGTGTGCACAGCTGCAGCAAAAACCTTTTTCCTGTGGGAATATTCTCAAAGGCAGCAGGGCAGGATGATGTGGCCTTCTCAAGGACTTTTGGAGGATTTTTGTCACAGAGTATTTCCAGACAAACACCTGTGACATTCACAAAAACTAAAGGGAAAAGTCAATTTTCCAGCCTGGGACTGAGCTTTACCCAAAAGCCTGAAGCTTGGCTGCCCCAGCAAGGCAGGGTGATGAACTGAGGGATGTGGGAGGGTTTTTGCCTTCATCCATCCCGTGCTGGTGGCCTCAGTGGCTTCCCAGAGTGATGCCAGCCTGGACCACAGCTTGTGGTGTCACATGCTGCCATCTAGTGCCATTTTTCAGTTTCATACTTGGCTTTGTGGGGTTTTTTTGATGTAAGAGACGTGCACTTGGCATTGGGGGCTAGTGGGGATTTTTCCCTTTTACATGACATTGATTTTTCCTCCTGCATGGATTCAAAATGCCAGCTCAGGATTCAGCAGCAGTTCAGTGCAGACAGTCAGAGATGTGTCCCCAGTTATTGGACACTTGTTTGTAATCAAGGAGTTAATGGTGTCCCAAATAAAGTATAAGTCAGGTCTTACAGACAAAATCTTTGATGATGTCCCCTTTAATTTTTACAGAAGCTGTACTGAGCTCCCCTCCTAGAAGGGAACTCTAGAAGTGTTCAAAACCCTGGAAATGTTCAAAAATTGTGTATATGTGGCACTTAGGGACGTGGACCTGGCACTGCTCGGTTAATGGTTGGGCTTGATGACCTGAGGGGTCTTTTCTAACCTTAGTGATTCTATGAATACCAAGCCATGGAATGATCCAAGCTTGGCATGATTTAAGGAGGCATCTTTGCTCCTTAAGATAAAAATCCATGCTCAGAGCAGCCTGTGGGTCAAGTCTCTGCCTATTTTCACCAGCCACCAGAAAAGGAACTTGGTAGCATGCAGAGTTTTGCAGAGAGAGATCTTATTTAGGCCAGTGTAAAGACTGGCTGGACAGAGGGAATGATGCTCTAGGTCTCCTCTAACTGGGATCTGCCCTTTGATGACCTGATAGGATCCTTAAGATTAAATTATGACAGTTTTGCTTGCTCCACCTTGTCACGAAGCAATCTGAGCCATGGTTTGGCTTCACTCTGGTCTTGGATGGAGCTTTGGGCACTGTTGAGGCTCAAAGAGAAATACCTGCAGGGATGGAATTACTGTCAAACTGGGGCTCTGCTGCTTGTGCTGTAATGCAAAAAATTTCCCCAGTTTTGGCCACTCCTGAAGGGCCAAATGATGCTCATCTCACTGAGATGCCAAACTCCTCCCTGTATCCCAAGCAGCTGGGCCAGAACTGGAGCTGGGAAAATGTCAAGGTGGTTTCGTAGCTGGTTTTATGGTCCTGTGGAATGAGCAATGCTAAATATTATAAGTATTGGACTTGCAGAGGCTTGAACCTGCCATCCCTCCACAAGGCATCACTCCTGCAAAGCCCTGGAGTCAGCGAGAAGTGGCTGCAAGCCCAAAGCCAAAGGTAAGCACTTGAGTTTGTGCCCTTCCACAAGCCATTCCTGGCTGCAGGTTCCTTTCCCTCACACTTTGGGCTCCCTGAAGGGCAGAAGTTGGTATTTAATCACTGGCTGTGCTCCTGTCCCTGGCTGAGCTCAGGACACTGAGCTGAAACACTGGTGTGTGGGTGAGAGGGTCCAAAACAAGGGGAAAGCTTCCTGATCTCCAGCAGGACAGTTCCCTGGATGAGATGGACTTGCTGAGCCAGGATATTAAATATTTTAGAGGCTGAACGTATGAGAGGCACGTTTTTAAATTAGTTACTTGAGCACCCTTCACTTGCAGTTGGTGGGGAGAAGGGAGAGATTTTCTCACTCTCCCTGACAGGAATTTGGAACCAGGTGGGGCTCAGGATCTTCTCTCAGGGAACAAGGGACAGGACGAGGGGAAGTGGCCTCAACTTGTGCCAGGAGGGGTTTAGGTTGGATTTTAGGGAAAATTCCTTCACTGAAAGGATTGTCAGGCATTAGAACAGGCTGCCCAGGGCAGTGGTGGAGTCGCCATCCCTGGAAGGATTTCAAAGCCATGTGGATGTGGCACTTGGGGACATGGGTCAGTGGTGGCCTTGGCAGTGCTGGGGGAACAGTTGGACTCGAGGATCTTAAGACACCTTTTCCAACCTTAACAATTCCACAAGTCTGATTTAAAGGCTGCAAACACTGTGTGCCATAAACAGCCCCTGCAGCCCCAAACATGGAAAAGCTGTTCTCCCCTTTGGATCATGAGATTATCTTGGAGAACCGACTCAAGGCAGTAACACCTCGGGGGGCAGAAGCAAGAATACATTGTTTTAATGAAGTTTTCCCCCCTCCTGCCCCAGAGCTGTGGGATAAACTGCAAGCACAGTGAAAATCTGTGATGAATTCCTGCAAGTTGGCTACACAGGGAGATGCTTGCTGCATTTATCTGGGAGCACCTGAGGGGTGAGCTGGTGGCTCTTCCTTTCTCTTTCAGAAAGTGCAAATGTATTTATTTGCATCCTTAAATACCTCCTAGGTGCTGGAGAAGAGAGGGCAAGGCCTGAATCCCCTCCCTGGCAGGAGGCAGCACTTGCACAAGCTTCAGATGCTGGACTTGACCCGCAAGCGACGAGAGGTAATGCCAAGATGGTTTTGGGGAGGGGATGGGGGTGCCTCTCCCGTGGACCAGGGGGGATTCAGACCTCTTGTTGGGAAGGTGAAAAGAAGCTTTCCCTGAGTCTTAGGCAAAGGGTTGGTGGGAAGCCTCCCCAGGGCCCCTGTGATCACTAATTACCTGTGATTTTTCCAACACTTTGCCCTCATTTGGCTGTGACTCACAGAGAAACCAAAAAAATCCCTGTCCCAGTCATGTCCTGTCATGCACCCAGCCTGGCAAGTTCCATTTGCTTGGGTTAAACCATTCCTCTGTGCAGTTATTTCCAGGGCCAGCCCTGGAATGCTGTGCCGTGTCGAGCCATTAAAACACGTTCACTCCTCTGCTGCTGGTGTTGACAACTCATTTACAAACCCAGGCGGAGCTGAAGCGGAATCTCCACAGGGAGGCAAAAATCAGTAAGCAAAAAACCAAGGAATTCAGCCCCAAGGATGTCCTTGACACTCCCCAGGGAGGTGACAGCACCAGAAGCCCAGACCCAGTCCCTGCTGAGCACAATCAGTGTTTTCCTGAAAACGACCCTGGTAAGTGGAATAATTTTCCAAGGCGATGCAAAACTCACCAGCCCTCCTAAATGTCAACAGAGAAGTTTCCCTGTGGAAGATGCTTCCAGTGCTCCACCTCCTGCAGTGATAAGAGGCATGTTCAGGGGGGAAGAGGCTGTGTTTGAAGGACAAAGCATTGGAATGCTTCAGGGAGCTCTCTGGGGTAAATGTGACACTCACTGAGGCCGAGCACTTTTTAGGTTTAGGGGTTTTTTTCCCAGTGTCCCTGCAGAAGGGGGAAGTGAACAGGATCTCTGACACTTCATCCTGACCTGTCCAAGGCATGAGCCCTGTCCTGCTTTGCCTGCTTTGCCTTTGGCACAGGCTGGGAATGCATCACCAAGGCTAAAAGTGCTTAAATCAGTGAAAAACTTGCCTGAAGGTGAACTTTCACCAGAGGAAGGGGAACAAGCTTGGCTTCCTATTCCCTCGTGCTTCTTCACCTCAGCTCTCTTGCTCTCAGGGATAAAGAGCTTGTCTCCCTCCCTTCCCACTTGGTCTTTCTAGAACTACCAGGGGGCAAAACATCTTCAGATCAGCTCCTTGTTGTAGGGCAGGGACTCCAGGTATAACAAATATCACTATCATCACAGCCACTTTCAGCCGGAAACCTGACTTGCCAGACTTTATAATTTCACCAAATACAATCCTGAGTGTGTTACACCTCACTCTGCCCCAGACATGGGGTCTGGTCTTTCAGGGAGCTCTCAGGATTTTCCTTACGTGCCTCCAGCTGTCCAGAGCCAACTCCAGGTGACTGAGCAGCTCTGCAAGACCATTATATATTTTTTTTTTCTCTCCCCTAGGAAACATGTGGGGTGGAGGACTCTCCAGGCAGCCTGACAGGGCTGAACTCTCTCCAGACAGGAAGGGGAAAGTTGACCTGTGGTTCTGCAGGGAGCCACGGAGCAGGGATCTGTTCTGGGACTCCTCCAGCACAGGGTCAGAGGAGTGGGAGAGGGAAGAGAAGATTCACCACAAACCCACGCTGGTGAGGACCAAGACAGAGAGAATTTCCCTCTTTGATGACTTCTTCGACAGGGATTTCTAGTGGCATTTCTTTGGGGTGTGCCAAAGAGAAAAGCCCCAGCTCTGGAGGGGCTGGAATCCTCCCAGATGGATGGGCTGAGGTTGGAGACAGAGCTGGCTGTAAGTGGAATTTCTGTGAGTATGGAAAGACATCTGGAAACAAGGAGCTCATTGATGTGGGGTGAATAAAAACCCTCTGGGTTGTGTGGCTGAATGAAAATATCTGGGAAAGGAAACCTTGGATGGAGCAACAGTGAAATGGGGGTAGAGAGAGGAGGAAGGGGTTGGCAAAAAACCCCCAAAAAACCCAAGTAGAAGCTTGGGAAAATTCTGGGTTAACCCCAAATATTATATTTCAATATAATGAATGTTTCGCATATAATATACAATATAATGAAATGAAATGTTTCACTTCCCTTTGAGTTACTCAATCTTCCTGTTTAAATTGGGGTTAACCTTTTCCAAACCACAAACCCCAGTTCAAAATACAAGGTAAAATGATTCATTTAAAAAGTCTTTAAATTAAAATTTTTGGCATTTCTAAAATTCCTCTTAGACTTTTGTGAGGTGAAAAATTTTTTGGTAGTTTGTTTTTTGGTGGTTTTTTTTGGTTTGGTTTTTTTGGGGGGGTTTTTTGGGTTTGTTTTTTTAGTTTGTTTTGGTGTTTTGGTTTTTGTGGTTTTGTTTGTTGATTTTGTTTGTTTGTTTTGTTTTGTTTGTTTGTTTTTCTCCTCCCCTGTCCTGGACATAGAAATGTATGTACTTTCTTCAAAAATTACCTCCAGATTTACATATACTCTGAAAAATTTGGCTTTGGCTCACTTTTTTCCCCCTGTTCAGGGTTCAGTGGTGGGGAGTGAATGATGGAAAGGGAGCAATCTCCACCTTCTCCTGCAGACACTCTCCCAGGGATGCAGCACCCACCAGGAATTTGAACAATCTGCCCTGTAGCAATCTGACATTTCCAAGTACATTGACAAAGGTGATTATATGAAGGTGTCTATCAGAAACACTCTTGCAGTTTCCATCTCACAAAAACTGTATTTTTTTATTAAATTATCTCATTTTCCTTATAAAATAATTTGTTACCTGAGAGGGAACTTCACCCAACTCTCCTGTCTCCTATCTGGTTGTCCCTGGAGGTCCATGAAGGCCATCCATAAAGGTGGATTCAAAGCAATTACATAAAAGGAGATTTCAGTCAAGTATCACACAGTTATTTGAACGTGGCAAACTGGGTAAGTAGGAGACTGGTGAAACACATGGCAGGGAGAGATTTCACCACCAACCCTGGCCCTGGGGAGCAGACAGCTCTGATTGCCAACATCAGTTTTGCCTCTGAAGCTGCAGAACTGACAAAGGGCATTAACTCTTCCTTGTGCCTCCTGCTTGTCTCCCTCCCTTCCCACTTGGTCTTTCTAGAACTACCAAGGGGCAAAATATCTTCAGATCAGCTACTTGCTGCAGGGCAGGGACTCCAGGTGTAACAAATATCACTATCATCCCAGCCACTTTCAGCTGGAAACCTCATCCTTTCATTTTTCAAGCCAGGACACCCAGAATAACAAGATCTGGAGTCAGTTCTCAGTTACCCAGGACCAGCAGGGCTTGGGCAGCTGGGGACAGATGAAGCTTGTCCTGCATCACTGTCCCAAAGCTGTGCTCCCTCCCACAAAGCTGTTGTGATGTGTCTGTGCTGCACCCTCAGATTCCTGATTTACACAGCCAGGAAAAGAGCAGGAGACACATTTTTACACTTATTTAAGGGAACGAGACGCCCATGGCTGACTCACTTTCACCAGTATTTATCTTCATGGAAAATCCCAGGCAGAGCAGGAGCTGGAAATCACAGCCAAAGCCCCAAATCAATCTGGAGCCTCCAGCCAAGCTCCCCAGACTGAGCTGCTCTGTCCTGATTTCACCTGCTTTTGACATCTCTAAATGTACGGCCCATTACAGAATGTCTACATGTTCCTTGGGGAAAATTGCACTTTGGAAAAAGCCCACACACCATGTGGGATTTCACCAGAAAAACACAAAAACAAACCCCAGCACGGGGAAGGAAGAAGAGGAGGAATCATTTTAATGAGAAGGAGAGCTGCTCATGGCTAATGAGTCCATGTCTGGAGTCTGTGTGTTTTAAAAATGCCTCAAGAACTTTGGTGGTGAACACAGTCATCCTGTGTGAGCTGCAAATATAGTGAGAGCTTCAAACTCAGTGCTGAGGGTGTGCTGAAAAGGTCAATGATTTAATGGGCTGGAACAATTAATCTGGCACTTGTCTATACACCTGTTCTCTTAATGATGTGACACATCTCCCTTCTGTGTTCCCATCTGTCAACAATTAAGCTATAATTGGTGGAAATGCAATTTATCTCAGACAGAGCTGATAAGTTTTCCAATAATCGTGTTGCCAGCCTTGGGGAAGAGTGCTGCCCACGGAGAAGTGTCTGTGGGCCACTCAATCCATATCAGAGACTGTGCAGAGGAGACTGAGCATTAATTTATCAATGTACAGCATGCAAAATTTGCTCTTACAGAAGTGATAAAATCACAAACCTGCTCCCATCACAGGGGGAGTGGCTTCCCACTGCCAGAGGGCAGGGTGAGATGGGATATTAGGAAGAATTCCTGACTCTGAGGGTGGGGAGATCATGGCACAGGGTGCCCAGAGAAGCTGGGGCTGCCCCTGGATCCCTGGAAGTGTCCAAGGCCAGGTTGGATGGAGCTTGCAGCAAATTGGGATAGTGGAAGATGTCCCTGCCCATGGCAAGGGGTGGAACTGGATGGGCTTTAGGGTCCCTTCCAACCCAAACCTTTCTGTGAGTCTGTGAAATTCTTCTGGTGCTCAAGACTGTTTGGCTGTGCTGTTCTTGATTGTATTAATTCATCACAACCCGCAGAGAGGCAGGTGGCATCTCATCCTCTGTTTTCTAACATCCTTCCAGACACTGGAAATGAAAACACTTTTTTTCATTACTAAAGGTGAAACAGACTTTTCTACAAACTGCAGAAGATGGGAAAAAAAACCCAAACAACCCAACCAAGCTCCCACGATGTGTGTTCAGCAATGGGGGGCTTTAGAGAGAGGTTTTCATTTCCCAGTTCCCAAAGCTGGAATCATTTGAAGGCTGAGCCATTGCAGCCAGCTCTGGAGGGGACACAACTTGCCACCCACCGTATCTGAGCACACACAGATCCAACCCCAGTCACACCCCACAGAAACCAGACTGTGTTTAGCAGAGCCCCTCACCCTCACCCCCCTGTGCCTCCCTGGGTTAAAAATGTGTTTCTGTGGTTATCCTACACTACCCAAAGCTTTAAGGCAAGGCTGGACCTTTCCTGCTGGTCTCCACACAGGAGCTGTGCTGGGGCAGAAACTGCTCAGCCCAGATTCAGCACCTTCAGAGAATTCAGATTATCATTCCTCACCAAACCAGCAAAGAATGGAGGTTTTACACAGTTGATGATGTGGGTATGGATAGCAGCAATGGTACAGCCCAGGAGATGTAGGTCAGATAGATCCCTGCCCCAAAGGACATTTGATCTCCCCAGGGAAATGGTTATAGGATGTTTTTGTTGGTACAAACGTGGCCAGAGCAAGCCAAGTTCTTTCAGCTCAGGATTAGCTGAGCTGGTTTTGCTGAAAAGTTAAATCAAAACGATAATTTTGATGATCATGCTCAGGCTGAAGTTAGCACCAGCCTGGCACAATCATTAGCAATTAAATGTACAATTTATAAGAGGAAATGTCAATGAACAGTGCTTCTGTATTTAAAAAATGAGCCGGGGTTGCTGTAACACCTCTGGTAGTGTTCTTGAGAAACAAAAAATTAATTACACTTAGCAAAGAGAGGTGTTAGGCAAATAAAGCTGAACAAAGCCACACTGTAACTGGATCTCACTGCCTAGTCTGGATTAATGGGATTTTCTAACCTCCTTGGGCTCAGTCCCACCTGGTGCTCAGAGCATTTGACCTCTTCACGAATGCGAGTCCTCAGCATCCTACAACATCCTCCTTCCCCATGCACAGAGGCATCCAAAATCAGGGAAAACCCCATCATCTGAGCCACGGGGGTACACCCAGCAACCTTATAAACCTCTTTATCTGCCCTGCCTCCCTGGAAGGTGTGTGACAGGCGGCTGGGATTGCTTCAATCTGCTTACACAAAGCTGCCGAGAAAAGCCCCCAAGAACAGCGACTTGAGCAGCTCCGTTTCAGGCTGTACAGGAAGATTAAAGTCTTATCACCAGCTTGAAAGAAAATACCAAGCGTGGCAGGTTCTTGTTTGCCTCACCAGGTATCCTCAGACTGCTCTGTGACAGCACAGCCCCAAACCCGCTGTTTTTACGCCCTCACAGTTTCCAGCTTTCTTTAAATAATTCAGGTCAAGCAATGGCACAAGGGTCCTCTGATGAATTAAGAGGAAAGAGGCAGCTCCTGTTTGTCTCTGAGGCTCTTTACCTGTTCCTGATACTGCACTCTGAGATGCCTCTCCCTCACAGCAGGGCTAGTGCAGGGATCTCTGTCCCAGTGGGAACAAAATCCATCTCCACTCACACCACAGGGTTGCCCACAAATCCCTCCTGCTCTTGAAGGAGGTGGGGAAAACCTTTATTTCTTGCTTAGCACAAGGGTTGTAGCTTTTTGCCACCTACTGACACGTTGTGGGAACAGCGAATTCCTGCAGGAAGGCTCAGTCCTGCCCTGGCTCTGGCTGAGAAGGACACAAAAATAAAACCAGGAGTGAACGGGGCACTTGGTGCACTGTCAGGAGAGCAACACTTATCCCACAGAATCTTGTAATATCCTGGGATGGAAGGGACTCACAAGCATCATCAAATCCAACTTTTGGCCCTGCACAGACACCTCAACAATCCCACCCTGTCCCTGAGGGTTTTGTCCAAACACTCCTGGAGCTCTTGGGGCTGTGACCATTCCCTGGGGAGCCTGGGCACTGCTCAGCCACTCCCTGGGGAAGAATTTTATTCCCAGTATCCAACCTAACCCCCCACTGACACAGCTACAAGTCCTTAAGCCCAATATTGATTGGTCCTGGCTGTAATTCCCTCTGTCTCAGCCTTTGAGCACCTCGTTTCATCATTCCAGAGAAGAGGAACATGTGAGAAATCATTCTTCCTGCTGGAAAAACGAAGCCTTGCTTTCTCCCCCTTCTATCTTGCCTCAGTTCATCTATTTTTTCCCCTTTCTCTCCTCCTAAATTCCCTGCCTGAGTTGAATGGGGCTTGGAGCAACCTGATTTAGTGGGAAGGGGTTGGAATTAAAGATGATCTTTAAGGTCCCTTCCAACCCAAATCATTCTGGGATTCTGAGCCTTTACACAGTGTTCCCAGACGAGATTTCTGTGTCAGTCCTGGGGAGCTGTAAATCTGGGGGAAAATCCTCCATCTGCCCAGAGCTTCTCCCACCCTTTGCTCCATGCATTTTGCTCACTCCCATCAATGCTGACACTCCCCCTCGGGGATGGGGCAGAGCAAATCCTGCTCTGTGTTCCTGATCCAGCCCCAAATTTCCCTGTTCCTCCTGACACACAGCTGATACCCACCCTGGCACTAACTGCTGGTCCATGCAGCCATGATTTAACATCCAAATTTGTTAATTTTACTCTATTAAAATGTTAAATAACCACAGTTCCATCAGAAACGAGGGACACAAAGAAACAGTTTTGCAGTCACCCCTTGCAGACACTCACTTCTAATTAAATACTGAGGACCAAGCAGTTGTCTCTCTCTGGGGGCCACTTGATCCCAGTTCCAAGCAGCACCCAGAACAACCAGCATGGCTTAGGACTTCCACAAATTCAGGCTGAGCTTAAAAACCAGGCATTACCTCTACTTAGCACACAAACCACCTCCTTCAGTTTAGCCAAGTTGACCTAAAAATACAGCTTTTTGCCACACAAAGATGCCTTTGAGAGTTGCTGGAGCTGATTTTATTTTTTTCCCCCCCGTTTTCTTCTTAGGAAAAAATTTCTGAAGCTTCATTTGGCTACACTGCACTACACAGGGACTGTGAGGCCATTGCTGCTGCCCTGGGATGGGGATTGATTAAATAAGACACTTAATTTTCTGCAAAAATGTGTCTGTAGGTCTTTGCAAAATATATTTTAGAAATTCTGCTTTTCCCTGAGAATCTCCCACTCTTAAAAAACAAATAAACAGAAAGACATGGAGATTAAGAGCAGGGATTTGGTTTGGAATTTTTCTCTGGTTTCCATTTATTGAAATCCCACTTTTCAGCCACAACAAGTTATTGCTGCTATTTTTGTAAAGATGATTTGTAACAATGATCTGGCATGATATTACTAAAAGTAATCACAAAAATGTGGCAGAAATGTGGCAGAAAATCCCACGCTAAAACTAGAGCAGGAAAAAAGGAAAAAAAAAAAAAAAAAGAGAAGACCTTTTTTCTGCAGCAACCTTTGCTTTCAACTTTCATTTCAATTTGTCCTAATATCCTCCTGACGAACCTCCCCGGTGCAACCTGAGGTAATTTCCTCTTGTCCTGTCACTTGTTCCTGGGAGAAAAAAACACCCCCAGCCTGGCTAAGCCTCATTTATAGCCAGGGGTGGCTTCAGGCATAAACAAAATTATCCATCTCCTAGAGAAAGAGTGTGGTGGGGAGTTAAAGTCCTGTTGGTGCTGGAGTCTTGGACAGCCAGCTGGGACAAAAATCAGGGTATATGGGGCTGGAGTCAGTGCCAACTTTTGCCTCAGCAGTGGATGGTCACTGTTCTGACTGATTTTCCCAGCTCTGCCCTGTTTTCTTTCTTTCTCCCATCACGTGGCAAGAGCCCCTGTCTGGGATCCCAATCTTTGGTGTTTAAAACTTGAGGTTTTCCTCCCCCTCTGCAAACTGACATAAAAAATCTGGGGGTGAATCCACAGCTGGGCTAAAGCACCTTCCAGAACCTAAAGGGGCCCCAAGAAGAGTGAGGGGGAACTGGAGGGACAGGACAAGG
The DNA here is from genome assembly GCA_037834095.1 of Argya squamiceps. Classification (NCBI taxonomy): domain Eukaryota; kingdom Metazoa; phylum Chordata; class Aves; order Passeriformes; family Leiothrichidae; genus Argya; species Argya squamiceps. The sequence continues at coordinate 57,916,234 of JBBMKD010000216.1, forward strand.
GGAAATGGCTTTAAATTTACATAGGGCAGGTTTAGATGGGATATTAAGAAGAAATTCTTCCCTGTGAGGGTGGTGAGGTCCTGGCACAGGCTGCCCAATCCCTGGAATCTTCTCCTACCATGGGAACACAGATATTAAGCTGCACATAATACAAGGTTAATCCTAATTTTTTCCTCTTTGGATGCAATGCACTGATGAGTTTTGATCCAGGTGTTTAAATTACAGGAGTACAGTCTTCATCTGTCTAAGAAGGAAAAAATAATTACAAAACATTAAAAAGATTTTAAAAACCCCAACAAAAACACAGAGGAATATCTGAGTTGGGTAGGCAGCTGCAGAGAGGGAAAAAGGCTTTTTTTTCCCCTCAGCAAGAAAAGTCATGTAAGTGTTTACATGGCTGTGGAAATAGTTAAAATGAGCGAGTCCTCACCTCTTCATTTCCCAGCTTTTGAGTACTTGGATTCTGTACCTGATGTTCTAGTTAAGCACAATGAGAGCAGGCTTTGTGCTCATACCAGGAATTGGAGAGAGGCACTGAGATCTGGAGCAGGGAGTGAATCTGTGAGAAGAAAAACTCCACAGAAAAATCTTTGCTCTTAGCCCAGACGTGTCCAGCTTCAGGAAAATAACACCTGCCTCTGGCCACCCTTCCTATTTGTTGTGCAGAGTGAAGTCATTGGAGCCAGGCTGGGAGAGCTGGGGGTGCTCACCTGAAGAGGAGAAGGCTCCAGGGAAAGCTCAGAGCCCCTTCCAGGACCTAAAGGGGCTCCAGGAGAGCTGGAGAGGGACTGGGGACAAGGGATGGAGAGACAGGACACAGGGAATGGCTTCCCACTGCCAGAGGGCAGGGACAGATGTGATATTGGAAAAAAATTCTTCCCTGTGAGGGTGGTGAGGCCCTGGCACAGGGTGCCCAGAGAAGCTGTGGCTGCCCCTGGATCCCTGGAATTGTTCCAGGCCAGGTTGGACAGGGCTTGGGGCAACCTGGGATAGTGGGAGGTGTCCCCATGGCAGGAGATGGAACAAGATGATCTTTAATGTCCCTTTCAACCCAAACAATCCTTTGAGTTCCTTTGCCTTTGGGGTTCAAGGGAATGATGGTCACTAAGGGCTGCTTTTGAAAGTGTGGCTCTTCTGACACCAAGGTTTCACAAAATCTGTGAGGACACCATAAAACTTGGCTCAGTATCCCAAAGCACTTCCCATCAGACAGCTTCTGTCAGGAGAGAAATAATGAAATGCTTTTAGGGCAACGTTTTCCCTGAAGTCACCTCCCTTCGGTGTCAGATTTTGGCAGCCGTGTGCAGATTCCCCCGATGGGCCACAGAGATGAGTCAGGTGTAAAATGGAGCTTTTTTCCTCGGGGCTGCCTGTCCTGCAGGGCTGCCCGCAGCCACCCCCGGCTCCCAGCCCCGTGGCTATCATCTTCCATCCCTTCCCTAATGGCCTGCTTTGATGTCCAGGTGTAACAGGATTCAGCGGTGCTGATTTCACTGATTAACACGCAAATCACGCCCGGAAGGCTGGATGCTTCCTGCAATTAATCATCCGCTTGGCACATTTCAAAGAGCCCAAGAAAGATGATTTAGAAGAAGAAGGACAAAGAAAGACCTCAGACAGAAAAAAAAAATCAAAAACCAAAGCAAACAACTGCCCCCAAACATGCAAACAACATCAGCTCAGGTTTTCTGCTGATGGTTTTTCTCGCAGCACAGAAAGCACCACCACCTTCCCGCTGCCCCGAGAAGGAAGGAGTTACTTTGGTGAGCCAATAAACGCACACGAAGCCCCTGACCTTGAGGAAATGTCCCTGCTTTCAGAGGACAGGCAGTAACCCAACACCTGGAGAAGCAGCACATTCCCCACACAGTTAAAGCCTGTTAACATGAAGCCCAGCCTTTCATCCCAGAGGGAGATCTGGGGTTAAATGTGCTGGGAGATGGGGAGAGAAGAGCCTGGTTTGAGAGAACAGCCTGAGGTTTCTTTCCATCCCCTGAGGTGACATTATCAGCCCTGACCAGGTCCCTAACTTGCCACACCTTGTGTTGCAGTGGAACTTCCCCTAAAGGTTTATGGATTGCAGCCTCTTGGTCCTTTAGAGCCGATGCATCTCTCCCCAGAGTGCTTTGTCAGAGAAGTACATGGACTGGGGCTCAATTTCAGGATGAAGCTGATGAGGTAAAGCTGTGGCCATGGGGAAGGCTCTGAGGGATCCCTGAGCATCCATCTCCCTGATGTCCTTCAGAGTGGACAGAGGTGGCTCAGAGGGATGCAGTCCACACCTCCAGCCTCCAGAAGAAAAGGATTTTGCACAAATTTTCATTGTTTGTTCTCCTCTCAGTGCCTGGCTAGAAACAAGCAATAACCCCAAAAGGACATAGAAAGCTTAACTGAAAGAAAACAATGGGGTTTCCAAATGGAAAAGATAGGATTTATCATTTCAGGTTTCCCAGGTAAAGCTTAAGCTTGTTTACCAAGACGGATTTGGCAGATGTGATTAATTCCCTGCTCTTAAACATGAAAACATTTATCTGCCTGCTTACACCATCCCAGTGGAGGCTCAGCTCTCTGCTGAGCACTCCTGGATGAGAAGAAGATCCTACCTTAGCCACATGCATGTCAGGGGTGTGGTGGACACAGAAACTGGGAGCAGCTTCTGGAGAAGACCCTCTGCTTTCCCTGCTCCTCTGGGAGAGCCCTCACTGCCACACCAGCCTGGAGGGAGAAAAATTAATCAGAGGGGGCTGGAAAGGCAGAGGCTGAAGGGCAGGTGATTGTGCTCCTGGGGGAGGTGGACACAAGAGCAGGGTTCAATCTGGGTTATTTTATAACTGAGTTGGAAGCTCCTCCATGGGGGAACACACAGGGAGAGTGGCCAGCACTGCCAGTGTTCAGGTTGGGGCTGGAAGAGGTCACTTATGGTGGCTGAGCTGCTCTCACAGCCAAAATACTGGGGTCTTCCTCTTCCTGTTCTTGTTCCCAGCTTTTCCTCTGCTAGCTGAACCTTTCTGGGAGCTGGCTGAGTGTATCACCCTGGCAGAAATAAAGCACCAGATGTATGTTTTTGCTGAGGGACACAGAATGTCCTTCCCAGAGGAGGGCACACACCTGGCTGCAGACAGGGCTGCTCTTCCACCCTATTTCTATCTTTCTGTAGGCTCTGGTAGCCCATTCTGCACCAGGAGTTCATTTTTTTCACCAACTCTCAAGCTGTTCAGGTATCTCCTTCTGGCCACACAGAACTCCTCAGCTGAATGAGGTGCTGCCCTTTCAGAGCAGACCCTCCTGATCCTTCTGCAAGATTGCAGTCCCAAATTACCTGTGAAATCCCCCTCCCAGCCCCTCAGAGTGCCCATCTCCACGCATGCAGGAGACACTGGGGAGAGTTCACCAGCTCCACACCTCTGATTTCCCATCCCTGGCACTTTCCTCTCCTCCTATCCCTCCCCAGGCCTTACCCCTTTTCTGCACACCTGTGTTACCCCACCCTATTTGAGGCACTTACTATCAAGGAAGAATCTGTTTCACCAGGCTTGGTTTGCCCCAAGTGTGTAAAGCACATAAAAATATGGGAGATCTTTGCCCTCTGACCTGTGGCACTGCTTCACCCATCAGCACAGCCTTGCCTCCCTGCTTCCCCCCCCCCCCCCCCATATTTCCTATTAAAAACCAAGTGGAGAGATTAGACCTGTGCATCCCAACCTTCTCTTGCCTCATTTCTATGTAAAGCTCTTATCAGCAAGCCCGAGCTGCTGCTGCTGCTGCAGATTATTCACCCAACACAGACGAGTGGGATCACCCAGGCAGTGGTGGAGCAGCTCCCAGCAGAATCCAGATGCAATGCAGATACTCCAGATCTTCAGGAAGCAGCCTGGCAATACTTGTTGAACCACATAAAGAGCACTGTGGGGCACAGCTGTAGGAGCCAGAGGACTGGAAAAGCAGCTGGAATGCTGAAACACTTTACAGAGTGTTTCAGAAGGAGAAAGGTCTTGCTGTAAATTTTGTCTTCCAAAGGTGCCCAGGTGGTCACATGGAGTGAAAAGTGGCTGCTCCAGGTGAAACGTTTCTCTTGAAAAGATAAATCCTTTGCATAGTCTGTATCTTGAGGTTTTTGAGTGAATACCATGCATTCAGGCAGCAATGTGGAGAATTATGTTCTCCATTCCCCCAGCACTGCCAAGGCCACCACAAACCCACGTCCCCAAGTGCCACATCCACATGGCTTTGAAATCCCTCCAGGGATGGGGACTCCAGCACTTCCCTGGGCTTGAGAATCTTTTCAGTGAAGAACTTCTCACCTGTATCCAACCCAAACCTCCCCTGGCACAACTTGGGGTCGTTTCCTCTCGTCCTGTCCCTTGTGACCTGAGAGATGAGAGCAGGAGGAGTCAAAGCCCCCAGCCCTGCATCCACATGTTCACAGCCAACCCCATCAATGCCTTCACTGTCTGCAAGGCAAAGGGGTGAAATTCTGGCTGATAAACAAGCAGAAATGTGGGAAATGTCCAGGATACATGGGGATATGACTGTGGTTGTAGTTTCATGGCCAGGGGGTCGTTCTGCTCTCACTGCTGGAGAAGGAGAGCTGTGTCCCAAGGCAGGGTGACAATCAGGATGGGCAGCAGGGATTTAGAAGTGCCAGTTAAAGCTATTGCCTCATTCCAGAGAGGTTTCAGAGAGCTGCCCCAACTGAAGACAGCTTCTGGTGTAGCTGCTGTTTCAGGAGGGGGTTTGCTTTATTACTGTTTTGTCAGCTGTAACCTACCGTGGTTCACCATCTCCCCCTCAAGTCCTAATTTTGAGGAAAAAATTCAGTTTCTGTTTGGTGAAGCGAGGCAGTCTAAGCCTCGAGCCTCATCTGAGTCACAGGAGTCAGAGGCCCTGTCCTGTGTCAGGACCAGCTTTAAGGATTAATCCCCGTGGCTGCAGAAAGTCCCCAGCAAAAACTGCTTTGGCTCAAGTCCACGAGATCAGGCTCCTCTAACAACCAAGTCCTGACAAATGGTAACTCCCAAACCCACTTTGCCCTTTTTTGTACCTTTCCCCTGCCATGTGATCCAGTGTTTTAAGCAGGATAATGCTTGTTCAGGCCATTCTTGTTTGCACAGAGAGAAGAAAAGTGTGGAGGATGAGCAGATTTCCTAAGGACACCCCTCCAGCACATCCCAAGCCTCCCATCTCTACAAGGTTTGAATAATCCATGTACTCCAAGGCATGATGACAGCACTTGCCTCTGAAGAAGCAGCAGTTCTGATTTCCATAATTAATGAATCCAAAGGATTCCAACAAACCCAGCCTCTCCTGCCTCAGTTTCCCCTTTTTCCTCTCTCTGAGGGCTGCAGCTCCTCCCCAGCCTGTCCTGAGCCACTTGCCCCATGCTGACTGACAATGCACCCACTGCACACTGACAGAAATGAGTTTTAGGGCTGGATACAACTAAAAGAAACCCCAGAAAATTATCTTTGCATTTCAAGGAGCAGAAATTTGCAGCTTAAAGGAATCTAAATCCCCCTGGAAACTATTTACCAAGGAAAACTTACCCACAGTAATCTGTCCTTGGAGTGTTAGAACAGCTTGAAACCAAAAAGTTTGCAGAGCTCAAGCAGGAGGGGAAGAGGGATGAAGTTGGAAAAAGATCATTAAGAAGATATTTTAAAAATGTTTTTCCGGAATTTGATTTTTATTTCCATGCTTGGATTAAGCTCTTCAGCTGGTGAGGAAAAAACAGAAGTCACTCGCAGGAACTGTGAGAAAAAAAGGGCTCTTTCTGTAGGTTCAAAATGTTCCTGGGATTTTGAGGCTGAGTTTTCCGAGAGCATTTCTTCCAAAAGACTTTCCAAGAACACACAGTAAACTGCAAAACAATCTCACAGAGAGCTACAAAATTCCTGTTGGAGAGATAGAAAAGTTATTTCCACACGGACAGAGCCAGAACACTGAAGTCTGACATTTCAATAAATTCAATAAATTTTTGGCCTATTTTGACACAGTACGAAGGACTGAGAATACTGAGATTATAGAGCCCAATGCAAGGCAGCCCCCCTGTAAATGTCTGCTCCATATTCCATTTGTCAGCTTATAAATGGAGCCATTGGAGTAATCTCTGCTTCACTGACAGCCCAGAGATGACCAGATTTTCAATTTCCCTTCAATAAAACAAACAAAAAAACCACCCCAAACCCCAAGGAGAACACTTTTGCTTTTTAATCATATACAGACCTCTTTCCTGTAATGAAGAACTCCTTTTCCAGTCCCAAGAGAGCAATTCTTTGAATGTCACTTTCAGATAGCGAGATAAAAATCTCTGCTATTTGCAGGAAAAGGCTCTGACTGCCATTTGTGGCTTGAACCGCTTCCCAATTTATTTACTTTCTGGGGCTGTTTACATTTTCAGGCAGCCCAGCTCACTCATCCCTAACAAGCTCAGTTTATTGCTGCAAGAAACGCAGCCCTGTGCCAGCCACAGGAGTGACTTCTGACCTAAGGACACCAAAAGGCTTTTGGATCAGGTCACCTGAGTAAAAAAAAGGGTGGAAAAGAGAAAAAAAAATCCCATTTTCTGGTGAATTCTATCACTGACCAGCAGCAGGAGCCACGGATGGTTCAAGCCCTTCATTAGGGCTGAACCTGAAACTGCTTTTCATTCCTGGAGAGCTGCAGGACTCCCAGATCAGCATGGAGAGGGGAGATGAGGGAGAAGGACATCCTTAATTTGTCTGAAGAGCAGCTGGTTTTCTTCTTTATATAATTATCTCCTCCAGCAAAGCCTCCTGCTCAGAGTCAATGGGGTTGGAGCACACTTAGCCCAATTCAGGAGTGACACATCAACCCCTTTCATCAACTGCATCCAACTCTGAGGGCTCCTTTATTTGTTCTTGCTGATATTAAAGACTAATTTTGATTTAGACCAAGAGCCTTTCCCATCCCTCGGGAGGGAGCTGTGGCAACATGAGAGTATTCAATTAACTGTGTGCTCTAAATTACTCATGGAAAGGAGTGTGTTCACCTGGACAGGGCAGGGATTTTCAGGATACTGTCTGAAAGGGGAATGCATGGCTAAAATAAAATAAAATAAAGTAAAATAAAATAAAACAATCAATATAATATAATTAATATAATAATCTTTCCAGGAGCTGGGCAACTATGATCTTAATGGGTCCCTTCCAACTCAGGTTATTCAACAAGCCTATAATATTATTACTCTTTATAAGTAGTAAGTTCAGCTTTGCATAAATCTTTCTTACTTTAGCAAAGCTGCTCGGTCACCTACTTTTTCAACCTTTTTCTTAACTGGTATTTTACAAACAGAAAAAAAAAGGAGCAGCAGGTGGCATCTGGTTACAGACAAAATGTAGGAACCAGTAATTATTAAACTCCTGTACTCAATCTTTAGCCACTACCTCCTTTTTGTCACCTTCTCTCAGTCTGTGGCACCTGGAGTGAAGCATTGACTTCAACAGAAAGTCTTGCTTTTGCTTGCTTTGTTAAAAAAGAAAATGCCCCAAATCAAGGCAAGGGCTGGTGCAGAAAGTAGGAAAAACACCTCCCAGGAAAGTTAAGAAGGACATTTTTTGCTGATGCTCTCAGTTTTGATTGTGATGATTTCTTAGATCCAGGATGGAACTAGTGGTGGATACAGAGCTGGAATTTAAATCTGTGTCTCCCACCTGGAGGTTACACACTCCAGCCACCTGAAAAGGCTGAACAGCTGGAGAATAACAGAATCATGGAATGGTTTGGGTTGGAAGGGATCATCTCTTTCCAATCCCTTGCCATGGGCAGAGACACCTTCACTACCCCAGGTTGCTCCAAGCCCCATCCAGGGTAGCCTGGAACAATTCCAGGGATCCAGGGGCAGCCACAGCTTCTCTGGGCAATCTGTGCCAGGGCCTCACCACCCTCAGAGTCAGGAATATTTTCCTCATTTCCAATCTAAATCCACCCTCTGTCAGTTTGAAGCCTGTCACTCCATGCCCTTGTAAAAAAGTTCCTCTTTAGGTACTGGAAGCTGTAAGGAATCATAAAAGGATCTGGAAGGAGAAAAGCCTTGGAGCTCCTGGCAGATGAGCCGCAGTCCCTGGCAGGTTGGTTACAGCCCTCAGTCACCTGCACACCACACACACCCACACAGGCACAACTGCTGGCAAATTCCCAGAGTTTTAGGAGCCTGGAGACAATGGGAGAGGGAATAAAGCTCAAAGTACATGAAAAGTACTTAGAGAGGATTTTAAAAGTACATTTTTTTCTAAGTACATACAGGACTCCTCTGTATGCTTTTATAAAGAGTTCTCAGCATTGCAAGGGCTGCAAGCAGTTCTCAATTCTTGCTTACTTGCAACCAAAATAATAAACCTCCCTCCTTATCTCCCAGGAAAATCCAGAGTGTCTGTCAACCAAAATAATAAACCTCCCTCCTTACCTCCCAGGAAAATCCAGAGTGTCTGTGTTAGTCATGACTTAACACCCACAAAAAAAGGACCCATCTCAGTTCAGCTATGACACTGTTCAGATAAATGATGTTCAGGATGCTCCCAACACAGGCATGACAGTTTTTAAATCAAGTTATGATAAGACAGTTTTCTCTTGTAAAACTTTTCCCACCATTTCTCTGTCAGAGAATCCCAGAATGGTTTGGGTTGGAAGGGACCTTCAGGACCACCCCCTGCCATGGGCAGGGGCACCTTCCACTGGCCCAGGATGCTCCAAGCCCCATCCAGCCTCGAACAAATGTGTATTTGTACTTTGTAGGCAAATCAAAACAACCATTAGAACATTCCCGTTGAAAAGGAAATAGATAAACAACGTAACCATTTATTTGACTGCATTGTATTTAGACAACTTGTACATTTCGTAACCCCACTGGTTTTGTTCTCATCAAAAAAGGATAAAGGGACAGAAGAATATAATCCACTCAAAACAGCAGTCCAGTATTTTGAGATACACTTGCTATTTTTCATAGATGCCCACCTGATACCTGAACTCCAACATAGGTTGTAATGTTTATACAAGACCTGAAGTTTTTTCAACACAGCACTGAGTTGTAGCAATGTCTTGCAGTGCCCTGAAAAATAGTTTGTGACATACTCTGCAACACCAATCTGATGATGCCTTGAAGGTGATGAACCTGATCATTTCTTAAAAAAAAACCAACATAATGAATGCAAACATCCAGACCGACGTGTCAGCCAGTAGCAACGTTTGGGCAAATTTAAATATAAAAGCAATCAACTCCTTAGTTAGATTTGTCAATGCAAAAAGGCGAGGGGGAGAGAACTGTGTTTAGCAACAGACAGGAGAAAGAACCAACTTTTTCTTGCTAGATTCCTTTTGAAAATCTATGCAAATTCAAGGCTTCCCACTTGATTTCCTAGTCCCAAGCAGTATAGAGAACAAATCTTTTGACAGGACCCAACACATGCAGCTCCAGTGTCTCCTGCAGTGAACTCTGTGACACAGCAGCCATGGCACAACCTTCCAGGCCATGTGCTCTTTGAAAAACAACAACAAAAAAAGAGACTTGCATCCATTTTGCTCAGTATTTTCAACACAGGCATGGCAGCAACCACTTCTTACAATAACCAATCAGAATTGTATTTGAAGTCTGTTCCAGAGGGATGTTTTTGTCAGTGAGGAGGGATTTCAGCTCACTTCCAAGTCAGCTTCTGAATCTGAAGACACCCACGGCTTAAATATTAACCAATAGAAAACTTGCCTGTCTGGCTTTGCAGATTGAAACCCCAGCAAGACACACAAGGCAGCCCACTTTGCAATTTGTGATTCAAACCCAACAGCTGCTTGCAAGGTCTGAAAACCTCCCTGATCCAGCTCCAGAGCAATCCCTACATCCTGGACCACAGCTGAGGGAAACCTGAACGGACTGGCTACCAACATCAAGTCTTAACACTGAGCAAAACTGCTGAAAAGCCAACCAGAACAACTGGCACTGCTGAGGGAGCAGGGTAACAAAAGGTTTTATCATGTCACAAGGCAGCAGTGGCTACACACAGGCTTCAGGCTGAGCTCCAGCACGGGAGTAACAGACCCCACTTACAACACTTTGTCTTGGGCACACTTTTAAAGATGAGTTTTCTTTACTGAGGGGAACAGACTCCCTGGACAGCACAGATGGTTGTCTCTGCAAGCAGAAAACTCAGCAGGGCCAGTATCCATTAAAAATCTTTATTTTCAAATACAACTCATGATTTGTACATGGTAAGAAACGTCCATCACCATGTGAGATTGGTCTGTGCAAAAGGCGGCTTTGCTCAAATCCAGTTTTCCTGCACAGGGCTCTCTTCCAAATGATACTGGAGGTAGGGGTTTTGTTGGTTTTGTTTTTAGTGTACAGTAATTAGCAAGAATGAAAACAAACAAACAAACAAACAAACCCCCTAAAACCAATCCCACGAGTCAAACCAAACCCTAAAAAGAAAAAAAAAAAAAGTAGTAAGGCAAATCTGGAGAATTCGCTCGTTCCATGAGAGTGGATTCACTGAGAGTTCCTCCTTTTGATCCCTGTAAGGATCATTCACCTCAGAGCTGGACTTGAGCCTGGTGGGTCCCTTCCAACTCTGAATATTCTGAGATCTCTGATTATTACACAGGTGCTTCCACAAGTCACCTAATACCTTTGTCTTTCAAAATAAAATTAAAAAAAAAAGACCCAACAAACCCAAAAAAACCAACCCAACTGATTTATAGACCTGGGCTACGGAATCACACGGAACAAGAAAGCCTCAACACTGTCATTACTGAAAAAACTGATGGGTATTGGTAAAACCCATGTAAGCCCAAATAAAGAAAGGGAAAAAAAAATAGAGAAAAACAGAGCAAGAGTGAATGCAAGAAAGAGAGACAAAATTCCTTCCCCGCTGCTTTGATTTCAGAGGGGAAAAAAAAATCCCCCAATAATTTAGTTCATGTAAGGTGAGAAAATGAGAGCAGCTAAAAATGAATACGATACACCTTGAAATTTATTTCCGAGACCAAGAACCAAAGATTGAAGCATTTTAGAACAAAGCAAAGCAATCTGAATCTGAAAGAAAAAAAAAATTGTTCCAACTATCTTAAAATAGCTGTTTCTCAGAGCTTCTAGCAATAATTTTGATTAAATAAAAATCATACCAATTTACATTAATTTTCTATACCTTCTTTTAAAAGAAGTCCCTCACTCTTTTAATGAAAAAAGTGCATCCAAACCCAGCAGAGATTCACTGGTGCCACCAGGTTCTTTTAGCAGCTACTCAAGGTTTTCAAAACAGCTTACACTTCCTGCTATAAGAAGGGCCGTCCAAACCCTTGTTTGGGAGAAGTATCCGAATTATAAAAAATCTGAAATAATTTATTATCAAATCCAGAATTTAAATAAAAGCAGATTTTTTTTTTGTTTTTCCTTGCAAAGACAACTGAAGAAAGTAAAAGAATAAAAGCATGCACTCCAAACTTAGAGGTGAAGACAAATATACTTATCTATACAGGCACTGGCAGACGCAATTTAATGGTTACTCGTTGTAACACACACCCCACCCTACGATACATTTTTTCATTCACTAATCACTGAGGTACCAATATTTAAGAATGGAAAAATTCAATATTGAAAAATAAAACCTAAAATTGAAGCCTTTTTTTCTCCTTTTTCTTCTTCTTCTTCTTCTTCCCCAGAAAACTATGGCAATTTTTGTATGAAATGTTAGTATACTTATAGAATTTTACAATCTACGTTGGCTTTATTTCGAATTTTCGGGAACCAAAAAGCGGCGTTCCCGTCCAGGTTTTCTCTGATAAAACGTTCACTGTGTGTGGATGTCCTAAAAGAGTCAGCAGACTTGCAAATGAATGAATGAACATTATCTTGGCTATCACCTGGCACATCTGGCTGGTACCAAAAGGACTCGGAGTCTGAGACAATCGGCTTTAATTCGGAACAAATGCGCCATGCCAAAGTGCAACGAATGTGTGCGACACTCAATGGGACACTGACAGGTTTAAGAGCTGCATGGAAAAGTACTAATAGTCCACCTTGCAAAGCAATTTGGGGACAAATTGCATTGCATGCAAAGGACAACTCTGCGCTGCTGGGACGTCGCTCGCTCGCTGGGGTGGGGCCTCCTAACGCAGCCATAGTTTCAGACGCAGTGCATCCACTCCGTTTAAATAGTATCTGAACAGCCTCTTGTCTCGCACAAAACCAAGGTTTTCATAAAGTTTCAAAGCAGACTTGTTTGTGATTTCTGTCTCCAATACGACCTTTAAGGGAGAAAAGAAATAAAAAGGAAGAAAGAAAAGTGTGTTGCGTTAGTCGGCAGTTGCAGGTACCTGATTGCTAAACCAATTCCAAAGGTTTTGTTTAAAGGTATGAATGGAATTAATTCCTTCTTATCTTTACTTAATTAAGCAATATTTCTACATTAAGCATCCATTCCCACATTAAAAAAAAAGATCAACCAGCAGTTCATCCACAACTGTAATTGTAAACAACATTCAAGATGTCAGTTCTTGGCTGTAAACAGTATTTCAGTTCACCACCTCTTAACGAGGGTAAAAACCAACAGCAACAAACAAATCCCAAACAGCCTCTGTCTCCCAACATCCTCCCCCAAAACCAAAGCTACCAAACAGGTTAGGGTCCAAAACACACTTTGAATGAGTAACTGAACTTCTGCATGTCACAAGCACTTGGCACATGAGGATTTACTTAATGATTTAATGTCTTTGACCCCTGATTCCTTCGAGTTAGATGTAAAGACAAGGTTTGAATTGACACCAGCTGTCAGACACAACTTTTGCAGTGAATATTTGTGCTCAACACAAGAATCACAGAGTGGTCTGGGTTGGAAGGCACCAAGATCAAGATCATCCAGTTCCAAGCCCCTGCCATAGGCAGGGACACCTTCCACTATCCCAGGTTGCTCCAAGCCTGATCCAGCTTGGGTACCAACAAATACCCTAAACCCAAATCATAGTGCACACTAGAAGAATAAGCAGAGTTTTCTGTATTTCTTCATGTGTTGGTAAGATCTCAGTTGCACAAGAAATAACTCAGACCAAACCCAAGTCCAAGAGTAGCCCAAATTAAGACTCAAAACTGTCTCAGAATTCTCAAGCGCAGACAAAAAAACTACGCTGGCTTTAGCAAGACATTAATCACAAAACTTCAGAATTTTTCAGAATTGTTTCTCTCTCTCTTTCCTCCACATGCACTGAACAGAGTTCTGCCATAACTGACAAACCCTGCATCCCCTCCACATAATAAAAACTAATTCTGCCTCTTTCCTGGTGTCCAACTCAATTATTGAAGGTTCTGCTATTAGCAAGAGATCCTGGTTGCACAAGAACATGGGCTGAACTAACAAGGACTGGGCTCCATCCACCCCCTGACAGTGAACATCCACTATTAGACAGGAGCTGATTGGTCACTGTACAAAGACCACAGAATGAAAATACAGGACCAAAATTCAGCCTGGATTTGTAGAGCAGTTAAAATCCATCTACTTCATGGCTTCTGTGGTCTCCCTGCCTTCAGGTACACATTCCCATTCCTTTTCCCCCTGGTATCTCCTGCCAGTTCTTAAGGCTGGTTCCTGAGCTATTTCCAAAGCCACCAGGCAGAAAATCTTTCCTTTTTCTCTCCATGGGGTTTGTTTTCTGCAGTCTGAGGAGGGGTTAGGCCAGTGTGAAAGGGGGAGGCAGCCAGTGGTTAGAGTGGCCTGAAACTTCAGTGAATAGATACACTAAATGGATTTTCAAATCTCATTGGAGGTGACCAGTCTGGCTGCCACATTCTAGTGGGCAATTCCACCTGTGTATTCTCAGTGTAAGGATGTTGAAAGAGCAATAAAGCTGGGGATAACAATCCAACAAAAAATAAAAGACTTGGAAATAGTTAGTTTTACAAAAAGGAACTAAATTAATCATCAGAGTTCTTAAATTACAGCAGGGCAGTGTTGTAGCTGCACACTTAAGACAACCTAATTCAATTCTTAGTTTTGTGACAAGAATGAGAGATTGAATTTCTCTAGTTGGCATCTGTGAGCTGATGGAGTACTCCTAACATCCTTCATCCATTAAAATGGATAACTATTCATCTGTAACAAAGCATGGAAGCACCCTCATTTTGCTGGAGAGGACTATTTTCTACACATTGTACAACTCCTTAATTCCAATTTGAACAAAACACTGGAGCCAAAGAAGGGATCTGACCTGTGTAAATCCACCATGCAGAGGATTTTTTATCTGAACTCTCAGCTACCAGGGGCATTCACTGTCTCAAAGGTTCAGTAACCTGGCAGAGTGATGTAACAACTCTCTATTCAACTGCAAGCTCCAACACCTGGCAATGCTAAAACACTTCCAGCACTGCAGGTGATTGAGCTGAAGGGAGTGGTTAAATGTGGAAATACAGGTTTGTTGGAATCCCACTACCTGAGAGAATGCTCATCTTGAAAGCAAATGCAACAGATTTGCTCTGGTATTTCTAAGGAAGTCTCAGCACAATGAAAAGTAATTCCCTGATCTCAACATAGAGCAGCTGAAGACATGTTTCTGTTATCTGAAAAGCAAACACAGGCATATTTTATTCAGATTTCATTAGCTTCCTTTGGTGAAGAAAGCATCTCTTCCTGTGTGAGACTTTCATTCAAGCTGCAAACCTCCAATTGTTACATTTATTTCTGCTTTTGTGGGTCGATTTTGCTGTACATATATGCCTGTGAAAATCCTCTGGTAACACAGTAACACACCCCAAAGGGCAGCAAAGCTCTGATTGGATTGAACAGAGTTTTCTGCTCAAGTTGCAACTTTCTGAAGGTTGTGACATTCTCCTTTAGCTTCAATTTCATAAACCAAACGTTTTAGCTCAACACTAATATTATCTGGGTTTAGAAACAAGAAGATTTCTATATTAAGAGTGGAGTGCAATGTTCCTTGTTGCTATTTTTCCATACCTTGAATTTATTCCTGAACTGAAACCAACTGGAGTGGTCAGGCTTTCTTGCTTCTTCAGTTCAAACTCTGAAGGAACTCAAGTTTAAAACCCAAGTCATAGAATAGATACAGCCAAATCAACTGAACAAAGTCCTTTCAGCACTCAGAGAGGAGGTTGCTTACTTTTAAGGAGGATTCTCTACTTTTAAGTCTGACAGATCATCAGACTCAAGTTATGGGGGCTGGTCCAGTGTCCTTAATCAATTTAACTCTGCCTTAACTTTTAAAGAGAGGCACTACCCCCAAAATCTAACAGTTCATACTTTATATGCTTTGTAGATTCAGGAGAAACTAAAATATCAGTCATGTAATGATTTCAAATAGGATTCCATAAAAATACACATTTCATTTTTACTAGAGTGGTGCTGAATTAAAATGACACACCTACTAGTGTGGCCAAAAACCCCCATTCTAAATCACCCTAAAGTTTCAGTGGAAAGTCCCATGACAATCTCTGGTTCCCTTTCAATTCTACATTTTTGCTTAAAAAAGGTTTTTGAATTCCCCACTTACTGGAGCCTTATTTTCATTGGTTACCACTCGTGTGGTACATTATTTCAGCAATATGAAGTGAATGGATTGTCTGCAGATTCCTCAGTCATTTGTTACAGATGGAAAACCTGCATATGAACAACTCCCCTCCTTTCTACTTGTAATTAAGGGATGTAGCAGTTACATAGGATGGTCTTCAGCTGTAGAGTTTTGGGAAATTGCTTGCTTGCCAGCAAAAACAGTACAAAACACCAGACACCCACCCTGCTGCAATTAGCACATGCTTTTCTTTCTTAAACTGGAAGAAAAATATCTCCAAAACTTTGGAGCTGGAAGTAAAACTATTCACCTTCACCTGAATCATTTCCACAGCTCACCTTTTCTATGCAACCAGCCCACAGTTATCCTAAATCACTGTGACCCACTGGAAACACAGCCCATTACAGTTCACTACCCCAAGCATCAGAATTCATGAACATCAAATACCTGAAAAAGTCACAAAGGTAAAAAAAAATACAGATCAGAGATCCCAAAGTTTTGTTTGCAATGTTGTCTGCAGACACTCCAGCTGGAAGCTGCTGTTGAGTACTTTCCTCAGGCCTGAAGGTTATTTCTGGCTCAAGCACCCACCCCCAAGACCAGATCACTTCCCTGGTTTCTATTCTCATGTAGGCCATGGCCAGCTCCTCCCCTGCACACAGATCCCATTCCAGTCAATTCACCTCCTCACTGACTCCCTCCACAGCTTTCCCAGAGAAATTCCACCCTTTGTGGAAGATTCTGCACCCAGCAGAAGCTGCATCTCAGGCAGGGTGCTGACCACTGTAAATCACTCAATTCCAAAGGCCTGCCTTGGTTTATTCCCACTAAAACAGCCTTCAGGGAAAAAATGTTCTTAAACACCAGAACGTTGCAGCAGGCTTTGAAATGCCACCTATCAGCTGTGATTTGTCAAGATTTTCATCTGTTGTGCAAATCCTTTGTTTCTCAGGACCTCCAAAGCCAAATCTGTGATACTTTGAAAAGCAACACACAGAGTGAGGCATTTATCAGATTATATGCCACAAGTTATTAAAATTAAGTCTATTTACTGCATCTATTCCATAATTAGATTGAAGGGAAGAGTTTCCAAGCAGCCTTTGGAAATTTTTCATGACACCCACAGCTGCATATTCATGTTTTTAATCCTATTCCAAGCAAGTTTCAGGAAATAGCATTTTGTTTTTAATTGCACTCCATCTTATCACAAAAAAGCAGTATCTTTTTATTTTCATCAGGATTCTGATTTTATTAAAAGATGTAGAAAAAATACCCTCAAAGCTGCAGGGATGATTAAACTATTTATACATCTCACACAGACAAATTATTGTGATGCACCACTTCGTGTTTCACAAGCTTTGAGCACCAATTAATCAGAAACTCATCTCCTGACAACTGTGTGAAAACTGGTGAGAGCCAAGAGTTGGGCAGAGCTTTTCATGGCTGCCTAGTTAGATTTTTCAGATTCTGCTCTGACAGAAAACTCAGCACTCCACCACATAGTACAAGTACCCAACATCCTTATTTTGCACCATTTTGGGTATGTGGAAGAAGCCTACTCAGTGGCAGAGAAAAAAACCCATGAAAACATTGGCTGTTTAGTTGTGGATAACCTACATGTGGAAAAGAACAACATAAATAAAAATAAGTGTGGGTGTGCCTCAGTTGATGAAAAATCAGTAAAATACTCTGCTTGTGTTCCATGCTCCCTAAAGGGCTCCCAGTTCAAAATTCAGTGCCAGCACAAGACTCAGATGGTGCAAAAGCCCCCAAAAAGCAGGGAAGGAGTTTGGAATCATCATTCTACAAAAAGCAGTTTCAAAACCAGCACACAATTCAAGGAGTCTGAATTGAAGTGCCTTCAAATAAAGAGAAAAAAATCTGAGAAATGTCCTCTGCCCCTGGTCCAAGGCATTAATATAGCACCAGAGATGAAAATCTGTGACTAAGACTTAATGAGGCCTCACTGCAGGCTTGCAACCCTTATCACAGTTATTTCATGTTTATGGAGATAAAAAACCAGCAAAAAGGGATCTTGGATTAATATGACAGTGGTAAAGGAAAAAGCCACAGAAGAGGTTACTGTTAGAGGTCACCTGTTAGACAGTCCAATCCAGAAATGAATTTACATGAGAAGTAGCACACAGACATTCAGAAATTATACACTAATTACTGCAACTCAGAGCTTGAGTACCAACATCCATTTCTACTCCTGACTCTCTAATAACAGTGGGCAATTCACTTCCCTTCTCTGCATCTCACTTCTGCACCTGTGCTGTGAACACTGTAACCCTGATCCTCAAGTACTTTGCAATTTTTAAAAAATCTTGACTAGTCTAGAAATGGAAAATCAACCCAGGACCATAGTGGAAAGCAATGGGGAAAACAAACCAACCTCTTCTTGATTAGTTCAGTGTAGGCAAGTAGTAAAAGAGATTAAAGGAAAGCATTTTAGAAAGCATGATAGAAGCAAGAAGCCAAAATAAAGAACTTAAAAGAATTACAGACTGCACTGTACTGCCCAAGTACAACATAAATCAGAAGGTGAGGGGGAAGAAGACACCAGCAAGCAGAGGCATGAAGGGATCAGAGGGGAAGAATAAATCTCCCAATGAATGAAGCCAGAGCACAGGCAGGGATGCTGCAAGAGGTGAAACACAACAAGTGGAAAAATAAACTGGAGCGTTGTGCCAGAAGTCCTGTGACACCAATTGTAGCTTTGCACAAGAAACTCCCCACAGGGCAGTGGGACAATGGAGGGAGCAGTGGGACAATCAGAGAGAGCAGCTGAAGTGAGATAACAGAGAGATCAAAGGCTCATTAGCTGTGACACACTGAAATGACAGTGCTCACATATCAGCCACAACTGCACTGTGCCAAGGAGCTGGAAGTTAAAGGGACACAGAACCTGGCTAAGGAGGATGCAGGGAGAGTCCCTCACAAGTTAAACAAAGCACAGAACAATAGAGTTGCTTTATGTATATATTTATATTAAAAAAAACAAAGCTGGAACTGTAATGTGGTAGAAGAGTAGCAAATTTCAGGGCAGGGAAGTTTGCCAGCAATTCAGCCCCTCTCCTTGCAGGCCTGCTCTGTGCAGTGTCACAACAGGCTGAGGAGTGGCTCTGATAAATCCACACTGCAGCAGCACAGCACACACTGTTCTGTGGCTGTGTGTGCTCTCAGGGGATGGCAGGGTACACAGGACATGCTCAGCCCACAGCTCAGCTGCACCTCAAACTGGGGCCCTTGCAGGAAACTGGGCCTGAGTGAAGGCTGAGGCAGCTTCACAAGGTACATTGCTGAATTTCAGCACTTGGGGCAAATTTAGAAAGTCCATCTCCTATTTGTGCTTTTTTTCTTTTTTTTTGAGGTTGTTTTCCTTTTTATTATAAAGGACCTTCTTACCAACTTATTTCCCACCTAAAAAAAAGCCCTGTAGAGGAAAAACCTGTGAAATGAATCCACATACAAGAGAGTACAAACCATTCACATTATGAAAGTTTTGATTATAAAATCTTACCTCATCACAATCTCCTTCAACCATAGCATAAATAGCTTTCTTAACCAAGTTTGTACCTGAAACACAGATTTCAGTATCAGAGTTGAAGTGCAAAAAAATAAAGCCAGTTTATATATGACTAATGTGTGCTACCTACATGAGATGACACCTGGGCAAAGCAGGGAGGAAAGAAAAACAAGGAGCTGCAGTCAAGCTGCAGTCTCAAGTTTGAACACCAAAATAATCTGTGAAGTTCTCCAGAGACTCAGCTCAAGTGCAAGATTCTTGTAGCACAAGGATATTAGAAACTGGCTGCTATGCTCAACATGGTGTTATATATAGCTTTCCAAGATGTGATTCATTCCTTTTTGTTGCATTTAAAGTCAAAATCTGCTGGCATGTACTTGAAGGACATTCATCTTCCAAGGGAATTTCCTCTTACTAAAACAAATACTTCTATTAGTAAGAGAACTTATGAAACCACTGTTCTTACAACTTATTCCCATTTGGGCTTGCTAGTATCTAATAATATTCTTGAAGCCCATCCCTTCCCCTCAGTCAAGAATTAGTTTAATTTTTTAATCATTATTTGTCATCTGTTTCACAACAGTTCTACAAATGTAACATCCCTACCTGTCTGTAGAACTGGGGTGAAATTGAAAGTTGATTTCAAAGTTATTAGTGGAAAAAACTGCTGCTCAGTGAAATTGCATAAATCTCACTTCCATAAGAAGGCTATGGAAAAGGAAAAAAAGCCCCAAGGAATCTACAGAATGTTTTAAAATCTTCTCAAAACTTTAATCAATTAAGATTTTGGATTGAATGTTATGATAAAACTGTTCTACATTAAAAGCAGATCTTCAGATTAACAGGGCACTCTGAGAAACAGCAAGGTGGCAAATGTACAAAAAAGTCAACATCTATAATGTTAAAGTAAGCAAGGCTTTAAAGATAAATTCTATGTATGTAATTCTAATTTAACAAACTGACTAAAGTGAGGGGAAAGTCTTGCAGTGATCTTCATAATAACAGCATTAGTTCTTATTTACTTCTGAATCCAAGCACCTGCAATTAAATTATGGCAGACTCCTTCATGACTCAGCTAAAAGGAAAGGAGAGACAGTGATTTCTCAGTATCCTCTTCCTCTGCTCCACTACAGAAACCAACAATGGCTTTTGAATTGCACTGGGGAAAGAAAAAATCTGCACATGCTTGAATAGTGGTGGTAATGTGGGGTTTTTTTTGGAGGATTTTTTTTCTGGAAGAGAGCAAACACAGTGATACATTCTGCAATGGATCACTGCATTTTTTGATTGCAAGTAATTTTCTGTCTTTAATCACAGGAGCATGAGCTGTTCAGTGTGGATGAGTGGTGAAGCACATTTCTAAGCTTTGGAGCTGACTGCTACATTTAGTTAAAAATACCTTACAAAATGTAATTTCACAATAACCAGCAGGAAAAAATTAAGTTCTGTAAGAACAGATATTTAGTTAAGCCAACTTGGCTAACTGGTGTTAGAATGAAAATCCCTTCACCAGGGCAAAACTGATTAATGAGGAAGGGCAAACTCCCTGCCAAGAGTGATTTCTTTACCACCCAACTTCCCAACAAAACAGATCTCCATTTCAATCACTCAAGTAACAATACACAGCTATTTTTCTTCCCTGATTAATACAGTAATGAGCTCCATACATTCTCCCTGATGGGTAATACATGCATAATTTATAGGGGGAAGTCAGGGAATAAGTTCACTGTAAAAAAAGAGCCTGAACACAACATGGAAATACAGTGATGAGGGCACACAAAACCACAAAGCAGCTCCCACTGTTTGGAAGTGGTAGAGGTAAGGGGCTGCTGCCTGCCTTCCTTCCTTTTTAGCCTTATCAGATCCCAGGAGTGAACCTCCCAGGGCATTTCAGGTTATTTTACCAAAATCAGAAAAGCCACCGGGGAGCTGGCGTGGTTGAGTGAGGCAAGGATGACACACAAAGCACCACATCCTCAAGTTCAGTTCAGCTTCAATCTTTATGACAGCTACAGTTACCCCAGCTTTAAAGAAGAAAGAACAAAAAAAGGCTATTCTTACCAATTCCTTTTCTTCTGTATTTGGAATCCACTGCTAACATGGCTATATAACCTCTGCGGAACATCTTTTTGTGCATATCCAGCTTGCAGACGATGGCACCTACACACTCCTCCCCTACCATGGCCTTAAAGACAAACATACACGGATGCAATTCTCAGTTTGGGATCCACAGGGCCACCAAAAGCAGTCAACCAGTTCATTTTTCAAGTGAGAGAGCCATAATTTGTTTGTATAAAGCTATGAAAAGGTAACAATGTAAATTTTAAAAGCGAAGTATCACCACGATTAAAAGACTTCGTTGCTTTATTACATTGCAGTAACCAACCAATGAATTATTCCTGGAAAGAACCACATTATCATTGCACAAAGTCTACAGGCAAGAACACATGTGATTAAAAAGGGAAAATAAATAAAATAAAAGACCAGGTTAAGGCATAAATTACCTTTCCATATGGGCTTCTGCAGAGGGAAAAAAGTTTGTTCCTGTTTAACAGTGATCTGAATTTTCCTGTACAAGGGCTGTGGTAGATAACATGCTTAATTTTTGTCTGGTTTTAATGTCAAGGTCACAAAGGATCAGAGAAAAGTGTTGCTGCATTTAATCTTTAGACACTGTCGTTTTCAGTTATATGACAGCCAGAGAACAAACAAAAAAGGCACATTTAATTTCACACATTTTAACTACTGGGAGATTGCATTTGTTAAGAGCAGTTAATCCCAGTGGCATTGTCACAGTAACTGTGGTCAAGGAGACACAGACATCCTGAAACATTAACAAGAAAAACCCCAAAAAGGAAAGGACCCAACCCCTTCCCAAAAACTCATCAAACCACTTGCACACCCAACTGTGTTCACCAAAATTTTACCATGAGAGAAAGGGAAACTAAAGTCATGTTAACTGAAGGATTAGGCAGCAGAAGGGATTAATGACATTATAACCTGCAGCAGTAAAACTGAGTAATGCTGCAGAGTGGGACAGCATCCAAGGGGAAAACAAATTCCTGTGCACTCAGGAAAGATGGGCAGAGATAAAAAGAAACTCCTAATTTTACATATGGGTGTTGTGAGTGGATGCACAGCCTGGGACAGACCTGCAGGGAGGAGCAGCCCTGGGCTCAAGTGCAGCAGCTAAAGCAGGACTACAGCACATGATTGGCACAAGCACGTGCTGCCACAAGAGCTGCTGGATAATCCAAATTTACAACTCTAAGACATGTCAAAGGAAAAGAACTTGCTGGAGCCAGTGCTGCCAGGCTTCAGAGCAGCCACCTGTGAGCCCAGAGCTCACTTCTCCCAAGTCTGGGGGATAAACTCAATCACTTGAAGCTCTGTGCACAGCTTGCAGGCTAAAGCTCCATGGACAGAAGATTCCTTCCTGCAGGAAGTCTCTTCATCCCAAAAAGAATTAAGTCTTTGAGCATCTCCACCTTGATGGTGGGTTATTAACCAAGTCAGCTGTCAACCAGGAGCTGCAGCAAAGGTGAAATGAAGCAGCCAAAAAAAGTACAAGCTGCAGTTCCAAAGCCCTATGATACAGCATGAATCCTAACCCCATTTCTAACGTAGCTGAAGCAAATATAACTATTGCTAAGTTTTTATTTGGCAGGAAAACACATTTCAGCAGTATCCAAGAACAACCCTGAACAATCTTAACGAGTGGTTTTTACAACAACAAACAAAAACCAAAGCATGATCTAACTGGACTGAAACACAGAGCCTCTAAGCAGCCTTTCATTTGCTCCAAAACACAAAGTTTATCCCACAGAAAAGAGGAGCTCAAACGGTGTATGCAAAGTTTCAGCTCCAGGCAAGTTCTGTATCTGGGCTCAGCCCTGAGAAAAGCAGGGAGTTAAATAAAGAGTATCATCAGACAGACTGCTCAGAACATTGCTATAATTATGCAGAGTACCTAGATGTAATCTTATACCTCACTAAAAAAAAAAAAGAGCACACCACAAACTAAGCATGTTATAGTTGTGCTTTGCCCTGGAGTGAACACGTGCAAACTGTTGATCCTAACAGTTATGTGGAGAATTTTTAAGATATATGTAGGTTTTTTTTAGATGCTTCAGGAGCAGTGACAATCTAGACACTTTATATTGGAGCTCTTTCCTGTTCTGGGCACTTTTCAGGAAAGTTATATTTATGAATCATATATTTAAAATGCTAAATGAACAGCAAAGAATTTTGTTTCAGTGATCAAAGAAGCAAATACCCACTGGTTTTACCACTGCTGCCAGAGAGCTGAATAAAGAATGACTCTGTTACCAGTTCTGCAAACACTGAAATCTATTTCTCTCTGTCTTTAGGCAGGTAAGTCTGGCAGTTAATCTACAGCTGTGCCACTCACAAAGGGAGTGCTGCATTTCCACCTCATTTAGAGGGGTTTTTGTTGCCTTTCCTCTCCTTTCTCCTTCTTTCCAACCTTATCTAGAGCTGGAAATGAACCTAAACTGTGATGTGAAACTTTGCAATTTAATTTCCTGGAGAAGGTTAAACTGTGTGAATTAAAAAAAACCCAAAAAAACAGCAGACTGAAATAGGGAGAGTCGTGAGGAGGGAGGAGAAGTAGCTCCCACACAACATCACTTAGGAAAAGACACTCATGGGCCAAATTTTCCTTTCAGGTATATGAGAATATTTCTAAACATCCAATTTTCTACAACCAGAATTCAGCCTAAGTCACTATTATGTATTATAAACTCCACAGAGCACTGTAAGATTTACTCCAATACTAGGTTATTAGTAGCAGGATTAACATACATGAATCCAAATCCAATATTTGCATCATCTTTGTTCCTATGAATAAGTTTAAATGCTTAAAACAAACCAGATTTTAATATACTGGAAGAGCTAGCAGAGAAACATCTGTAAATCAGCAAGAACATTACTTAGCACAGAATTAATCAATTTGTATTAATTTCACTATCAAAGATGACATTATGTCTATCAGCCAGTCTGAGTGTGCATTTCATATCCAAATCCTGTGAATTTTGTTTAGAGGAGATTAAAACAGCCAACGAGCCCCAAAAGGGAAATATTTTGCACCTCAAACACAGCAGAACCTGCACTACTGCACTGCATTTTCCTTCCACAGCTGCACCAAAGTCCACCCCAAAGTGTCCCGGGCCCAGCTCGGTGTGAAGTGGCTCACATTTAGGGATCATGTTACCGACTGCCACCAGGGGAAACGTTCAGGGCGATGGTTTTAACCTCACCCTGCCACTTCAGGCACAGCTCTTCACCTGCCAAACCACCACGTCCCGTGAGCCTGGACACCAGCAATTCCCTCCCGTGTGTGTGACACCCTCTGGGATAACTGTCCTGGCTGTTGTCACCTGCTCAGGGGCTGCAGGGACTTCAGTTTTCACAGAGCCACCGACAGTGACATTTTCACACTGTCTGAAAGTGTCATCACTCCTAAAAACAAACTGGAATACAAAGTTTGCAAATTCTCCTACAAAACTTCTTCTTCCTACATCTTCTCAGATGGAGATTTCTCAGACAACCTCCTAACTCTTCTGGCTCTTCCTTTAAGCCCCAGGTTTTCCACAGCTGAAGAGCCTCACAAGTCTTTAATTTCAACACACCAAGACTCTTGAATCAAATCCGATTTTTTTTTTAAAAAATTGCCAAGCATTAGTATAAAACAAGACTTAACTGCAGTCATTTAGGATTTACAACACGTTTAAAACCACTTGTATAGAATTAATGGGTTATTTTTAAATTTGTGAAAGTTTAAATTATAAACGCTGCTACAGCTAGGGGCAAAGTTAAGAACCCAATAAAAGCACACATCTTCTAGATTTTTCTTAAAAGGCAGCTGAGTGGTACAGTGAATTACAGGAGAAGTTACAACACTCAGCCAGAACTCTGCTTTTATTATGTTCTGTCTTATCCAAACTCTGGCACAGAGCAAGGTTTCCTAAGCTCACCTCTCCCACGCTAAAGGATTTTGAAAACAATTTTCTGAACTATTTAATTTATCAGTCTGAAATGCAAGCTTCAGAACTTCAGCACTGCTAAGACTAGAAGCTACAAAACCACTTGAAAAGAAAGCTACAACGTTGAAAATGCATTTACAATCCATCTGGGGACAACGATGTAACATTGCTTAAAAATACTTCACATGGAACAGAAGATGCCCCTTGCTCCTGTCATTTTTTGGCAGAGGAGTGGTTATCAATTGAGGAGAAACTGGGCTGACAGAATTCTGAGTAAAAACCAGACATTTACTGGGCACCCACACCTAATACACAGTGCAAACCTGCTCTTCTGAAGACAGGCAAAATGTGAGTTTAACCAGACAGGCAAAATGTGAGTTTAACCAGACAGGCAAAACGTGAGTTTAACCAGACAGTTGGAGTTTTACAGAATCCCAGAATGGTTTGGGGTGGAAAAGACCTTAAAGATCACCTAATTCCAACCCCCTACCATGGACAGGGACACCTTCCAGTGGAAGTTTATGGAGGGAAATGTTATTTACCTTGCCACAGCCCAGATACTGCTGCAGTGACACCTCAGCACTGAGTAGTATCCCCAACTTGCTGCCCCAAAAGTCAGGATAACAGTTATGTGGATAAATTTGATACTGAATTTAGCAGGGTTTGAAGATTTCCAGTATCTCCAGGTCCTTTTAAGGTGGAATATTAACTTCTTTGAGTGTGCAGTTAGGAACTGTGCTCTGAGCCTGAAAGACTCTGGTCACCACTGACCAGTCAGGGCTGGTCCTCTGCCTTCCCTCCAAATTCTACTCTTGCCCTGGTGACATCCTACAAGGAATATATTTGGAGCTCTAAACCAACAGAGCATCACCCTAAAACATCTAAATACACACACATTTGCAAGTAAATGCTGGGCAGAAAGGTAGCTTGGCTCCCAAAATCACAGAAACAGAGGGGTTGGCAGGAAAAGGGAGTTGAGGAGAAAGGGAAAACAAGCAACAGCTCTTAGAGCAACTGGGGAACTTGGGACAGCCAAACCAAAATTCAGCAAGTTTCAAATCCATGCAATGAAGTTAAAAATGTCCCCAGAAATGAGCTTTGCTTTGTCAGAATGGGGAAATTATGGTTTAGATGGTTCACTGAAGAAACCATCAGGAAGAGGCA
Source organism: Argya squamiceps (assembly GCA_037834095.1). Classification (NCBI taxonomy): domain Eukaryota; kingdom Metazoa; phylum Chordata; class Aves; order Passeriformes; family Leiothrichidae; genus Argya; species Argya squamiceps. Next base: position 57,942,448 of record JBBMKD010000216.1, read on the forward strand.
AGTGCTGATTATTTAGGGAAAATACACATCCCATCTTAAATTTCAGTGGTGTCAGTCCTTTCCCCTCACAGGGAGAGAAAAGGAAAGGTGCCATGACAGCACTGAGAAGGCAGGAGAACTTCAAATGGTGATGGTGAAACTCAGTAAAGGAATTGATTGATCCCTTACAGATCTTTTTCCAAATACAATCAAATCACAAGCTAACTTCTTTTCCCAAAACAATCAAAACCCAGCCAAAACCTGAAACCAGAGGGCTGTGGGGCCACAAAGCATTAAATCAAATGATGCAGGAGTAAGATCAGCACTAAGCTTCTTGTTCACCATCCTGACACTTCTTGCTCATTGAAACACCCAGTTTCTGACTGAAGATAAATATTTTATAGCCATTTATTAGAGAGAAGTAGTTCAGGAACCCATTAACTGCAGGAACAAATTCTATTTTATAGAACAGAAAGTTTTCAAGACAATCTCTAAGAAACAAACCTCAAAAATATTAAAACCAGTCACAAAAAAAACCCCCAACCCTCCACACACATGAATTTGACTCAGGATGCTGCAAAACCTTCAAATTATTAAGCAGATCACAATTTGCTGGCTTTAGATATTCACAGCCATGTATTATTCTCTACACTTTTATGTACTTCACATTGTTTCAAAAACAATGTAAAGTACATTGTTTACTTTACTAAAGGTTTACTTTACCTTTCCAAAAAAAAAGGCAAATACATTGAGTTCAAGAAAAGTTTTCTTGATTCTTCAGGGCTATCAAAAAATGAAGCTGTCACTACAAAACAAGCTTTCTCTTCCTTGAGTGATATCTTACTCTTGAAATGCACTTATTAGAAATCATCTGTTTTAGCTCTCTGTCAAACAACTTGTCACTGCTCTTCTCACAACAGAATTCTCCAGTTATTCCCTGACAAAAAAAACAACCCATAATGATTGAAAGTCTAAACAAATGCATTCTGATCTAAGAGTCTCCAACTGCCTTGGCTTTACCAGGGTTCCACCTGATGCTCAAAGTATGGACTTGTGTAGTTCTGGAGCATTTTACTCTCAGTGAGAGGTAAATCAGCCACAGGCAGAGCTCAGGGCTGGAAGAACATCCCTGTGCTCTGATCAGCATCCTTGGAATGGCAAACATGACTGTGCATCCAACCAGGCTCTCCAATATTTTCATATTCTCTTCTGTTCCAGCAGGTCAGCTTTCTGCTTTGCTCAACTCCCTGCAATCCTGCTGTATTCCCTCTGCAGGGTTTGGAGAGGCACAGCTCTGAAAATCCTCCTATAAACCATACCAGTCCTGCTATAAATTATAAACCAGGAACATTCAGGAAGTTTAAGGCCAGATGGACTCCACCAGCCTCACCTCCTGTACTCATATTCTATCAGAATTTCAGAGATACCCCTGAACTGAAGGGTGTCTTGGCTCTGGTTAAATCAGACCTTTCAGAGCAGTGTCCAGCCTTAATTAAAACATCCAGAGAGACAAATTCATCATTTTCTTCAGCAGGGAAGTGCCACAAACTCCCCTAAACGTCCTGTTTTGCAGCTGTGAGTGTTCCTAGGAGTAAATCAAGCACAGCTCAGCTCTTGCAATGCACACACACACTTCAGGCCAACTTCTACTCAGTTTCATTTACCTGCACATGAATTATCATCCTAAAAGCGTGCAACTGAGACACAAAAAAAGTGCTAAACATTTGGGAAGGCAGGGGGCAGCTAAAGCAGCCTTTCAGCCGTGCAGCAGGAAGAATACAACGCTAAATTCGTTGTTAGTGCAGGGAGCCAAGGTGAGAATTCCTGCATGCTGTGAGCCCTCTCACACCTGTAAAAGCAGCACAGTTGGATTTGTCTTTGTCAAAGGAAGCTCGCAGATCAAAAAGTCTACTAAGCCTTTCACGGTGCCTCTCCACATATCACTTAACATTTATGTGCCAGCCCTGCCTCAGTCAGTTTTAAGACCATTGTGCAAGAATTACCAAGCAGTTACAAGGCATTAGTGGACTAAGTACTTTCTTTCTTAAATCCGAGCCCAGGAACTGAGACAGAATCATAAAACGAGCTACCAAAGGTCACAAAAAGTCAATGTCAAAACCAAGATTAGAAGCCCTGAATTCCTGGATCCTGGCCCTGTGCTTAAAACCTTTCCCCAGCACTTAAAACAAGTGTTAACAAATGCACAACTTCGGACTCATGCTTCACTTGTACGTGGGGCACGTATTTCCAAAAAAGCCTGGCCTTACTCACAGAAAGATTATTAAAAGTATTTCCACAAACATCAGCCCTTCCATCCTCTCCTCCCCCGGCCCCAAACCACTCCTGCCCTCCCTGACCCCCTCTGGAACTTACCAAAAAGCAAAGTTGTGGCCAGTTGTGGATAAAATACCTATATGTGTAAATGGAGTAGGGTTCAGACAGATCTTTGGTGATCAGTCTCATGATATCGGGCATCTGCAGCTCTGACTCATACTGGACGTATCGTATCGTTAGGTCCTCCTGGGGCTGACAGTCCGTTCCCGAGCCTTTCAAACTGCAGGCTGCCGCTAAGGACCCGGAGAGGAGCTGCAGGGACTCCTCCTCCTCCTCCCCTCCTTCATCCCCCTCCTCCTGCTCTTCCTCCTCCAAGCCAGTCTCTCCCGCCAGCCCATTGCGGGCTGCAGCAGTCTTAGCAGCAGCGGTGGTGGTTGTGGCAGCAGGCTGGCTCCTGTCCCCTGTCGCCGGGGGAGAAGGAGGAGGAGAGGGTGCAGTCCTTCCCTGGGGAGGGAGGTGGTTGGCGTGGGGGGACGAGCAGGGCGCTGCGCTGGGGGGCGACGGCGGCGGCTGCTGCTGTCCGGAGCCCATTTTTTTGCTGGCTCGCTTTTTCTCCAGCCCCTCGGGGGCCGCCCCCGCCTCCGAGCCCAGGATCTTGCCCTTGAGGGAGGCCCGCAGGTGCCGCAGCTCGGGGCTGATGAGGCCGTTGAGCTGGTGGTTGTGGTGCGGCGGGTGGTGGTGGTGGCGGTGGTGGTGGCGGTGCTGCGGGCCCCCCTTGCCGCCGTCGCTGCTGCTGCTTCCTCCTCCTCCTCCTCGCTGCTGCTGTCCGCCCGCGGGTCCCTCCTCTTCCTCCTCCTCCTCCTCCTCTTCGGCCTCCTCGTCCTGGGCGCCGGTGCAGGCGGCGGCGGCGGCGGCATAGGAGGCGGCGGAGGAGGAGGAGGAGGAGGAAGCAGCTCCCCCTCCTCCTCCTCCGGGGAAGGGGGAGAGCGTGTCCCCCTGCGGGGACAGGACGCTGCTAGGCCCCGGCGGTACCTCGGCCATGTCCTACGGGAGAGACCGACACAAACTCACCGGGGAGGAGGAGAAGGAGGAGGGCGCCAAACCCAACGGG